>QEPC01012585.1:597344-615082 GCA_003113815.1 Sphenodon punctatus | reverse complement strand
ATACATGATGGCCGCCGCCTCGCCGGACAACCTGCCTGCCCCAGCCCTGATGCCGGGCCCCTTGGTGCCCACACCATCCCTGTCACCGCCCCAGCCGCCGGCATTCCCGCAGGGCCCGCGCATCTGCCTACCGGTCCCTGTAGGCCTCCCAGGACAATGTTGGGGACACAGACAGCAGGGGGGGAGGGGAGCTCCCAGAGCTCCATGGCAGCCACAGGGCGGCCGAGAGGCAGGCCCCGGAAACTGGCAGGTCATGGGGGAAGGGGGAGAGCAGACTGAGGGGGGGTGGAAACAACACTGGTGGTGGGGTTACCTGTAGGAGGTATTCACAATAAATGCACGGGCACCACAGTCGCAGCCGTTATTCTATGTCATGGGCCTGGGGGTGAGTGGGTATCTAGGGGCGCGGCCAGGGTGCCTGTGGGGGCCCCGCGATGGTGGTGATGGTGGTGTGCGGCCTCACGCCTCGGCCTCCCAGCTGATCCACCGAGCCAGGGCAGCATGGATGTGCTTTGCATATCTGTACTCCCGCAGGTTCTCATCATTCACATAGAGCGGCACGGGGCCGGGAGGGCACCGGGGCACGGGGTAGTCGAGGGCAGCCCCATTGGATTCGAACACATTGTGCAGCACACAGCAGGCTTCGATCACCAGGGCCGAGGTCTCCACCGTGTAGTCCAGCCGGCCCGCAAGGCACCTCCAGCACTGCTTGAGAGTCCCGAAGGCCCTCTCGACCATGGTCTGGCAGGCATACAGGCAGGTATTGTACAGCACCTCCACAGGGTTCCTGGCAACCAAGTATGCCTTCAGCAGCCAATGGGTGAGTGAATATGCCGGGTCCCCCAGGATGCAGGGGGGCATCAGCACCCCCTTGATCCAGGTCATCCCCATGTCCGTGAAGTCCCTGCGGTACATCCGGGTATAGAAGGGAGAGATGGTCATGATCCGAGCATCGTGGCTGCACCCAGAGTGGCCTGTGTACGTGTCTATGAACTGCCCCCGGTGGTCCACAACCTCCTGCAGCTGCAGGGAGTGGTACCCATGTCAGTTGACATATTCCGCGAACTCCCCATCGGATGGGCGGAGGATCTCAATGTGGGTGCCCTCCATGGTGCCCATGCAGTTGGCGAATCCTCCAGCCGCGAAGCCAACCATCACAGCCTCCTTGTCCACCAGCTGGATCGCTCGATCCAGGAGCACGCCCTCCACCGCCTCGCAGACATCCCGCAGGATCCCGGTGACGGTGCTCACCCCAATGCTGAAGTACTGCAAGATGGACCGGCAGGAGTCGGGTGTTGCAAGGGCCCAGACCCCGATGGCCACCCACTGGGCCATGGGAATGGGGGCCCGCATAGGGGTGTGCTGCCGCTCCAGCCAGGGCGTCAACAGCTCCGTGAGTCGCAGGAGGATGCACCTGTCCATCCAAAAGTGTGCTCTCCAGGTGGCCTCATCCCAGCAAACCAGCGCCCTGGACCACCACCCCTGTGCCTGCTCTGTGACCCATACCCTCCGGGCAATGGGCATAGCGAGCAGGGCTGCATGCCCCATGATCTCCCTCCGCCATTGGAGCCAGCCGGCTGCCTCGCGTAGCACTGCAGCCCGCTCCTGGCTGCGGATGAGGGCCTGTCAGGCCGTCCCGGACACCCGCTGGGCCCTGAGCTGGGCCTGGGAGCGCCTGTGCCCGTGGTGGGCTCACCGGGCTCTAGCTGCACTCCTGACCATGCACACTCGCAGCCAGGCAGCCAGGTGCACCTCTGCGGTCTGGATGCGCAAGAGGTCAGTGTGCGAGCGGTACCACTCTGCGCAGAGTGCTAGGTGCATCCTGCAGGCACCCAACTGTCCTGGCTCCATGGTGAACGGTGCCCCGGGTGGGGTGCAGTCACAACCGTTATAGGCTGGTGCATGTGTTGCCCCACCCCCAGGTCGCGACCTGGCAACCGGGCAGGGGGGCCGGGTCACTTCTTGCCCTCTCGGACGGCAGGACTGGCTCCTGCAGGGCGGCCAGGGCGGGACAGCAGGGGGTGCCCCATTGAGCACACCTGCGGTCCCTGCACGGGACCTGGCACATGGACCGGCCTACGGCTGGGCATGTGGGCAGCAGCTGCATTCCTTCTGTCATCACCTTCCATCTATTTTTCTTGGCTGCCTGTTGTCCTCGCTGCCCTCATCTGTGTGTAGGCTGTCCTGTATGTGTGCTCGGTTCCAGCAGCTGGGTTGGGTCCGCACCCCATACCTCGCTTGTTTGCCGTGCCATGTTGCAGCCTGTGGCCTTATCGCTTGGCCTTGGAGCTCCCCTGCTTCCCCTCCCGTCCCTCCAGGGATTGTGGGGCCCTTCTTTCCTTGCAGTTAGGCCATGGCTGGCAGTTCTTCCCCAGGGCTCGCGGGCCTCACCACCCCCGGCGCCCCCCATAGCTGGACTTTCTGCGAGACCATGGCCCTGTGTGACCTGTGGCATTCCCCGGCCGTGCAATTGCTCCTGAGCTGCCCGGACAGCCTCACAGGTGCCTATGCAAGTCTGAGCTTCAGTCTGCGCTACTTTGGCTATGAGGTGAGCGCCCGCGATTGCCAGCTGCATGCGGAGACGCTGGGCCTGCGTCCGTTTCCCGATGGGTGCATCCCGGAGATGAGGTGCTCGCATGTGGAGTGGTCCGCGGCGGAGACCGTGTCTGCTCTCTCTGTGTGCAGCCTGGCTGCCTACATGGCCTGTCTGGTGGAGGGGGGCCCTGCCCTGCCTGTGTCCTTCTTTGGGTGTGTTCACGGGGCCTGTGGGTACCAGCGGTCACGTGGGGTGGTCTATCACCGCCTGTTGGAGCTTGGTCACCTTCCGTGGCCCCCAGCTCCTGACTACAGCTTGTCGGAGCCCACCGGGGCAGAGCTGGCTGCGCTGGCTGGTGTGTGGTATCCGATGTCCAGGTGTGGCTCGCTGTGCAGGATCCCTTCGAGGCGTACTACCTCGTTGCCCACCACATGTCTGTGCTGGGCTACCATAGGGGTATGCTCCAGTGGCCCCACTACTTGTACCTGGCAGGCCACCCGGCCCCGGGCCACTTCATGGCCCCCTGCAGCTGGCTGCGAGGCCCCCTGTGCCTTCTGGGCCCTGGATGCTGGCACCGCTGTGAGCTCCCACCTCCGCCCCGACGCTGTGGGTCGCTGCCCACTCCCTCCATGCTGTCCCGGGCTCGCTGCTGTGTTGGCAGGTTCCTTGCCTTCCGCTGCCCCTGCCTGTGGCTCTGGGCCCCCTCCACACACACACACCCCGTTCACCTCTGCAACCATTGTTCCCCTCCATGACTGCCTTCTCCTGTGGGTGTGTCCTGATCTCCGAGCTGGCTCCCAGCACCCCAGGTGCTGCTGTCCTTCATCGTCCAGCCACGATTCCTCCTGTGTCCGTGCCCCCACCCCCAGGTTGACTCTGTGACCGTGGGGTTCTGGGGCCCCCGGACTGCGCCTCCCAGCGTCCTCCCAGGAGGTGGGGTGGTTGGATTGCCTGCTCAGTTCTTCGGCTCTGGCTCGCCTTCATGCCGTTCATTGCACCCTCGCCAGCGCCTGGTATCCCTGTCTGCCTCCTGGACCATTCCTGGGCTGCTCCCTGTCCGTGTGGCCTCCCTCTGTGCTTGTGCTCTACTCCGGGGGTCCCCCCATGCCAGGGCTGCCTGGGTAGCTGTGGGGTTGCCCGTGCTGCCTGTGCTGTTGTCGGGGTTCTGTATTCCGTTCCCCATGTCCTGTCCTGCCCCCGGGCCGGTCCCCCCCCCTTCCCTGGACCCGGGTTCCCCTCCCCCCTTTGCCAGTTGTGCCATGTGTGTTGACCATCCCGCTGTGTTCCCCCTTCCCTTCCTTTCCCATGCAGGTGTGTATGTGCCCGCATGTGTGTTCGTGCTGTGTGTTCCACTGTGACCTCGTTGTCTCTGTGCCTGTTATGTGTACCGCCTCGGCGGCTCTTCTTCCTCCTCCCCCTCCCTTCCCGTTTCCCTTGTGTGGGCGTTCCCTTTAGGCCCTTTTGGCTTCCTATGCCCTCACTCTGCCATGTCTGCCTCCCACCCCTCCCAGGTGACTTCTGGGTGTTTTGACCATGGCCAGGAATCGGCGTCACGTCTGTTGCGCTGCCTTGGGCCATGGTCTGTCGGTCCGATTCCCTGCTGTGGCCCTGATCCCGTCACATCTGTTTGGGGCCTCCCTGGACCACGGGGGGTGGTTGGTCGGCTCGCCACCGCTGGGAATCCACTGTGGTGATTCGGGGGCCCATAACATCTGAAAACACCCATTGTATAGGTAGAGGGATAGGGGCTGGATCTGACTCGGCTCGGCAACAGGATCTCTTTCTTGCTCCACCTGGCCTGGCCTGTGTGTTATCTCACCTGTCCAGATCCCCCCACCCAACTCACCCTCCTCCCCATTTCAGAGATAAGAGCTACTGAAAAGTCACTGCTACTGTTATCTCCTCCTGGTTCTGCAGGAGTCAGAATCCAGAGTAGCTGGACATGCAGTACACTGTAGGGTCTTATAGGAAACATGGGCAGAAGTCTGCACCCTGAAGTTGTCTCTCCTCCCCACATACCCAAGTCTGCAGGCAGCAGTGCTGGTTTAGGGCATTAATTTATGAACATTCAGCATCTCAGTCCAGACCCTGGACAAAGGCCTCCAGTTTCTAGACTGTCCAGGTGAAAACACAACAGGTGGTAACCTTTCCTATCAGCCAACTTGGTCAGGAAATGAAATTTCTGACTGGTGGAAGCTAGGTGTGATTATCAGGGAATGGATCACTCCACACATACCGTATGTCCTGATACTGTACATTTCCTCTGAAGCATCCAGAACTGGCTGCTATCAGAGCCCAGAGGATACTGGGCTAGATGGACCATTGGTCTGATTCAGCCTGGCTACTCTTGTGTTCTTTAGGAAGCCCTGGTTGCTACCATCCAGGTCCTCTGTTCCCAAACTCTGACTCCAACTCCTCCTGCCTGGCTTTGCTTCAGTCTACCTGATGCTGCTCAAATAATTTCCCTATCCACCATAGTTTCCCTCCTGTTCCAGGGCCTCACTTCTTCCTCTCCTCCCCCTCCCCCCAATTCCTCCTTCCTCCTCACGCCCTCAGCAAAAATAAATAAAATTCTTCTTTTTGGAAAAAGCTGATTTAGTTTAATGTAGGAGTACAGACAGCGAAATGCATCAGTTCAGTGCATCATAATTATATGATATAATGCATAATTGTACGATAAATATCTGAAGTCACTACAGAGCAGAGCTATGCTTTTTTTGGGTGCATGGCCATAACTTATTATGTTTGAGATTCTTGTCGTGTCATCGTTCAGACTGAATTTTATGAGTCTATAATGCATGTTCTCAGAATAATTACAGCATATCAGTAATTACGTCATATCAGTAATTTGACTGTAAATTATTGATAAGAATTCTCAGCCTTCACTCAATGTTACCATTGTTATTTTATAAAATTAATCTGCATCTGAATTTAGTTGTTTTGGTCTATATGTTAGGATACTGGTGCTTCACATATGCTTTTGGCACTTATCTTTCAAACTCATGTCTTAGCATACCCAAAGCATGGTGATCCCCAGAGTACTTTATTATTATTATTATTATTATTATTATTATTATTATTGTTGTTGTTGTTGTTGTTGTTGTTGCATGGCAGGAGGGGCAGGGTAAAAATCTATGGAAATAAATAAATAAATAAATAAATTTTGTTTTGTTTTTGTTTTGTTAATATTAATATTATTATTAATTAATGTTAAAAGGTTAGTACCACATTGTTACCCCGCTGATGGTCAAAAGAGCAGCAATTGGCAGGAACCCCTTTATTGATCTTACACGCATTTCTCAGTATCTAACAACTTACTGTGTCCACAGCCCACCTAAACTCCCAGAGCTACTAATTGACTCTCTTGTGGCACATTGGCTGCCCAGTGCCACCCACACTGCCCTTGGATTGCACCCTTTGTCCACGAGGTCTAACGCAGCAACCATGGGCCTGATGGGAGTGGGGTAATCTCAGCAGGCACTGACTTGAGTCTTGTGAGTGGTGTGATGATCCCTCTCCCTCTCTGAGTAGGAGGCAAGACACTCCTGGTCTCCTCAACTTCTTAGGCTGACTCCTTCCCTCATCTCAAAGGAGATGCCTCATTAGCTGTAGGGATGGGCGAACGCAGTTCAGAAGTTCGGACTTTGGCCCGAACTCGGCCTGCTTGGACAACTGAACCCAAACACGAACTGACCGAACCGAACTCAATTCCGAACGTCAAAATGACAAATAGTTCGGTCAGTTTGGATTGCATTCGGGTGGCAAAAACGTGTCACTGGAAGGCAAAACATGACAGGGAGGGGGAGTCAGCTGAGGAGCAAACTTCCAGGCACCAGGGGTGGAGAGGCTTGGAGTAGCAGCCAGCCTGCCCAATCACCATCCCTTTTCGCCTCAGACCACTGGCTTCGCAGTCTGCGATTGGCCACGGGCTAGGCTGCACAGAGTCAGTGGGGCTTGTGGTGAGGTGGGTGCAGCAAGAAACAAAACTGATTGCCTCCCCCCTTCCCAACAGCTTCTGAGCTAGTCCCTGTTCCTGAACAGCAGGCGTTTCAGAAGGCTCCCTCTCCCAGCAGTTTTTGTTCCTTCCTATTCCTAATCCATTGCCATCCTCCTCCTATTTCACCCATCCAACCCATTTACCTCCATATTATCATTCATTTAGATTATATTAGATAGATTTAGGTGTTATTTTTTGTTTTTACCCCTCCCTGTGTTCCCTGTGTTCAATCTTCCTTCCTCCCTCCCCCCTCCATTGAATCCTTTCCCTCTCCCTCTTATTCCATCCCTGATTCCCTTCCCCTGTTTTAAGTTTTTGATTTATTTAGAGTAGGATTATTATTAGATGGATTTTCATTTCAGTTTTGTACCCCTCCCTGTGTTCTTTGTGTTTCCCCCTGTGTAATATTGTATATTTAGATAGATAGTTATTAGATCTGTCTCTTATACACATCTAGATGTGTATAAGAGACAGCCCCAGGACCCACCGTCATGGGTCTGGGGCCATCATTCCTCGTACTGTGCGCTGTCATTCCACAGCATCAAGAAACAGCCACTCCAGCCCCAGGAACCGCTGTCAGGGTTCTGGGGGCCAAGTTACAGGCAGGGAGGGCTGTGGTCAATATCCAGAAGCTGCCACTCTAGTCCCAGGGCCCACCGTCATGGGTCTGGGGCCATCATTTCTTGCACAGAGACGCTGTCATTCCACCGCATCAAGAAACAGTCACCCCACCCCCAGGACCCCTGTCAGGGTTCTGGGGCCAAGTTACAGGCAGGGAGGGCTGTGGTCAATATCCAGAAGCTGCCATTCTAGCCCCAGGACCACCGTCATGGGTCTGGGGCCATCATTCCTCGCACAGAGGCGATGTCATTCCACCAGCACCGCACCAAGAAATAGCCACTCCAGCCACTGTCAGGGTTCTGTGGCCAAGTTACAGGCAGGGAGGGCTGTGGCCAATATGTATCTAGAAGCTGCCACTCTAGCCCCAGGACCCACCATCATGGGTCTGGGGCCATCATTCCTCGCACAGAGGCGATGTCATTCCACCAGCACCGCACCAAGAAATAGCCACTCCAGCCACTGTCAGGGTTCTGGGGCCAAGTTACAGGCAGGGAGGGCTGTGGCCAATATGTATCTAGAAGCTGCCACTCTAGCCCCAGGAACCGCTGTCAGGGTTCTGGGGCCAAGTTACAGGCAGGGAGGGCTGTGGTCAATATCCAGAAGCTGCCACTCTAGTCCCAGGGCCCACCGTCATGGGTCTGGGGCCATCATTTCTTGCACAGAGAGCCTTTTTGCACAGAGAACGCCTGAACCCAAACGCAGCGAATGGCCGAACCAAACCAGACCGGACTGAACTGAACGGCCGAACCGCGATCTGTTCACCCATCCCTAATTAGCTGTTATTAACAGCTCTGGCACTACCCTTTTATTGTTTAAGCACTGGACAGTACTGCCACAGGAGACACTAGTTCGGCAGAGGTATACATTACTCCATGTTGGTCTTGCCACTCACACAAAGCCTACCAGCAGGAAACCCAGGAGGTGGGGACATGGCCCACACACCCAACCCTCACTTGTCTTTCCCAGCCTCTTTTTTCACCCACCATAAAGGCAGGAATAAAGTCTACCCTGCCGAAAGCTGCAGGGCATCATTGTGCTGGGTGCTCTATGATTGCGTATAAAAGCTGAGTCCCTAACCTAAAAGATTTTTTCTTTGTGTGTGTGAATACTAGTGTGATGCTTCTTATTCTCCAGGAGTGAGAATACAGCACAAATCTTAGAGAAGGGGAAATGAGTTCAATTCCGTTGTCTTGCAAGATTCTCACTCATCTGCCTGCCTCCTTATCAGAGTTATAGATTACCTACCTTTGAAAGTATTTTTTTTTCCTTGCACTCTTTTTGAAGTGTTTTTTGGTCTTGTGTTGATCATTTTGAGTTGGTTTCTTATGGGATTTTCATCATTAAAATCTTGAATAAGCTAACTGGAACCTTTGTAGAGTATTTTTACTTAGCAATATGTTTCTGTCCACAGTGGCAGGAGAGGAGGGGGGTTCAGATTTGTGACATGTTCTATTCTAAACTGCCTGCAAGTGTTCAAAAAAACCACCCCAAAACCCCAAAAATGTGTAAAGCCAGTATAGAGTAGATTAGATGTTGAACTTCAACCTGAGAGATCAGTGTTCAAATTCACTTGTAGCTATGATTTCACTGAACGGCCTGGGCAAATCACAGTCTCTCAGCCTTCCCATTTGTAAAATGGAAATTGTAATGACCCACCTCACAGGATTATTGTGTGGCCAAACTAGATACAGGTTGCAAATCACTTCGAATACTGAATGATATATATAAATTATAAATCATTATAATAATAATAATAATTATTATTATTATTATTATTATTATTTGAAAGTGTCCATAAATGCCACATTTGGCACCTAAGACCTAGGAGGAAGATCTTGCAAAATGATATCTTCAATGTGGAGCTGAAAGGATATTTGGAAAAAAAAATCAAACATTTGCTGAATTCAGTCATTTGAATATGCAACTATAATCTTTAGTGGAGCAAAATAAATTTTCATTTTGAATGCATTCAGCAGAATTGGTACAATTTCAGAAATGTATGTGAAGAGAGACAATTGAGGTTTATTATTCCCAGTAATCCTGCTGTAAAATTTCTGTTGAATTTCTGTATAGTTAACCTACAGAAATTTAAAGCAACAATCTGGTTGGAGGAGGGATGGAGAGAGTTACACGTTTGTCCTTAAAGAATTTATTTTTTTGTGTCATAGCATTGGGAGATTGGGTGTCAATAATTAAAACAAATGAAAAGTGCAATATGGCTTGCATAATTATTTGATCATATTTTTGGAATATTAAATTTTACTGAATATAGATGAGTGGAGGGTTTCCTCCAGAACTTGTCATGGTATTATAGTTGTTTGAAGAAAACAATTCTTAATCTCAAAGGCATTGCTTTGAGTAAAATTGCTGACTGAAGATGTTTCAAAATAAAATTAGTATATTTTAAAATTAGAGCCTATTAGATATTTCTAGGTGTGGTTTTAAAAGAGGAAGCAAAAAAATGTAGACTGTAACTTAGGGCTAAATTTGGCCTTGTTTATACTAGAGCTGAAACTCGGTCCTCGAAAAACTTCGGAATCCACCGAGGATTCTGGTACCTGGCTCTGAATTTCCAAAGTTTTGAGTACAATGGCTTGTCCTTGGAAAACTTTGGAAGCCTCAATCGCATGCTGGCACCATTGCACGCATGACTGGAGTGATCCAGACTGTTGACCTCCTAGCTTCTCTGAGCTAGGGAACTAAACTCAGTGCCATATTTGGTAGGAGGGGGGTATGGGAGGGGACAGTTGAATAATGGACAAGCCAGATGACAAGTTTAGATTGGCTGGCAGAAGCAAAATAAAAGTGGCTGTACAGCCATTTTCCATTCTCTACTGAATTTGGCTGTGTGTGCTACCCTGCTGATCTGTAAGTAATTGGCTTGAGGTGTGGGGAAGGGTGCCTGGGCTGTCCTGTCCATAGGTGGCAATGCTGGAGGGATGGGGGTTAGTTGTTTCTCACATGCCATCATTTTTATAAAAGTTTTTTTTTTTTTTAAAAGTGGGTGGCACACTGCTGCTGCCTGCTGCTTGGCACCATTGGTGGCCAGAGGGATCTCTACCTTGCTCCACTTCTTCTGGCCTGGGCTGTCCAAGTTACCAGTGCCACACCAATGCCATGCCTTTTTAAAAAATAAGTGGGTGCCACTGCTTCCTGCTGCTTGCACTGCTTGGCACTATAGGGGCCAGAGGAATCTGCCTAGCTCCACTCCCTCTGGCCTCAGCTGTCCATATACTAGGGGCAATGCCAGTGGTTGTCACCAGTGCCAAATATATACTTAGGGTGATTTCAGACGTGACGGGCGACAGCATTGACCCTGGAGCGTGGGGTGGTTCGGACCACAGGCGGGGGTGAAGGAGCGCGCCAGACGTTCGTCCCTTTGCCCCCAGCCATGGGAACCGCCGAACCACGGCCCAGGGTCAATGCTTCTGCCCGTCACGTCTGTTGGGCAACCCCCACTCCCAGAGGGGGCGGGGTCGTGCGACATAGCGTGCGGCCGCACGGCCCCGCCCCCTGCGCTCCCCAGCTACCCGCCCTCCCCGAGACAGGCAGCCGCAGCGGCCTATTTGGCCGCTGCCGCCGCCTGCCACCAGGACTCCGGAACGCTGTGAAGGTAAGGTAACAGATGTTACTTGTCCTTCACCATGTTCCGGATTCCCCTTAACCACGCTTTGTTCGCTGCCGTGGTGCGGGAGAACAAAGCGTGGTTATGTTCACCGTGGGGAGTGGTTGACTGAGGTGAACATCTGGATGCGAGCAAACAGACGTTCATCTCCGTTCACACACACACACCCCTGCGCCGTTGACTGAGGTGATTTCAGACAACGTAACGTCTGAAATCACCCACAATTTGGGTGCTGCTGCTTCTTGCGCTGTCTGTTGGCAAGTTGGCGGCACCCTAGAGGCCAGAGAGGGATCTTGCTGTAGTTTTTGTGGGCACTGTGACTGTACTTTGTGGGTTCAACTTTGCCAAGATGTGACTGACAACTGGGGCACAGGGGAGATATACTTTCTTTCTGGTTAAAATAATATGGTGTGTGAGGAGGGGGCATGCCTTGCATAGGTGGTCACTGGACAGGCACAATGGAGGCTTGTGTGTGTGTGTGTGTGTGTGTGTGAATGTCTAGTTTCTTACTTGTGTTTTTATGTATGCTGGGCTGGCTTTTGTTTTGTTTCTGCCTACAGTTGCACTTTTGTGGGTTTGTCTTCTTGAGTGATTGCCCTACTTTTGCTAGCCTGCTTTTCTGGGCACTGGCTAGGTTGGCATTATGATTTTAAAGTGGGTGCACTGCTGATAATGGGCCATGCTCTGAGTACACTACTGCTGGGCTTTGTTTGGGATTTCTGCCCGCAGTTTCACTTTTGTGGGTTTGTCTTCTTGAGCGATTGCCCCACTTTTGCTAGCCTGCTTTTCTGGGCACTGCTTGGTTTGCATACTAATTTTAAAGTGGGTGCACTGCTGATGGTGGGCCACGCAGTGAGTACTACTGGCTTTTTTTTAGCTTTCTGCACATAGTTGCACTGTTTGGGTTTGTCTTCTTGAATGATTGTCTCATTCTTGCCTTATTTATTTACATGCCACCCCCTCCTGCCTCAGGCATCTCGGGGCGGCTCATAACATTTAAAACATTAAAAAACATTAAAACAAACAATAATAATTACAATTTTTACAAAAACAATATCAAACCCAGCCCTACCCAAAAACCACTCCACCCCACCCACCCCATCTCCCTCGGGAAAGGCCTGGTGAAACAGCCATGCCTTACATTGTCTGCGGAAAGAGAGGAGGCTGGCAGCCAAGCGTATCTCCGATGGGTGGGAGTTCCACAGCCGTGACGCAGCCACGGAGAACACCCTCTTCATAGTGGACACCCGGGATCTCAAGGAGGGCGCCCCCAGCCGACTGCAGGGGTCGCTCCAGGACCCAGAGGGTGAGGCGGTCCTACAGATAGGTGGGGCCCAAGCCATTTAGGGCTTTAAAGGTCAACACCAACACCTTGAATTGGGCCCGGAAATCTACCGGCAGCCAGTGCAGAGAGCAAAGCACTGGTGTAATATCCTCGCGTCGGCCTGTCCCCGTCAAGAGACGTGCCGCCTCATTCTGCACCAGCTGTAGCTTCCGAACCAGCACCAAGGGTAGCCCCACGTAGAGCATGTTGCAGTAATCCAGTCTCGAGGTAATAAAAGCATGGATGACTGTGGCCAACTCCGAGTCCGAGACAGATGGCCTAAGTTGATGCACCAGATGTAACTGGCAAAATTCTCCCTTCATCACAGTCACCCTCTGGGCATCCAGGCAGAGCTGTGGGTCCAGGAGCATCCCCCAGACTCCAGACCTGAGAAACCAGGGGAGGGCGGACCCCATCAGTGATGGGGGCCACCACTCCCTCGGTCCTCCCCACAACCATCACCTCTGTCTTGTCAGGATTAAGCCTCGGGAGGCTTGCCCCCATCCAATCCCCCACAGCAGACAAACATTGGGTAAGCACCGAGACTGCTGGGCCTGAGTCAGAGGAATAAAGCTGGGTGTCATCAGCATATTGATGACATCTCACTCCATACTCCCTAACAACCTCTCTCAGAGGCTGCATGTACACATTGAACAAGAGAGGGGATAAGATGGAACCCTGTGGTACTCCACACGTGAGGCCCCGGGGGAAAGATGAAAACTCCCCCAGCACCACACGCTCGGTTCTCCCGGTCAGGAAAGAGCGGAACTATTCAAGAACAGTCCTGCCAATCCCTGCCTTGTCCCGCAGCCGAGTCACCAACAACTCATGATCAACGGTGTCAAATGCAGCCGAGAGATCTAACATGATCAACAGGGTCGAACGACCCCGGTCCAACTCACAGGAGAGGTCGTCGTCCAAGGCCACAAGTGCAGTCTCTATGCCATAACCCATATGAAAGCCCAACTGTGAGGGATCGAGAAAATTAACCCAGTCCAAATGCCCCTGAAGCTGCTGAGCCACCATCCATTCAGTAACCTTCCCTAAAAAGGGAAGGTTAGAAACTGGCCGATAACTGGCAGGGGCGCCAACGTCCAAAGATGGTTTCTTGAGCAGGGGCCACACCACTGCCTCCTTGAGACAGCCCGGCACCCTGCCCTCCCCAAGGGAGGCATTGACTATCCCAGCCAGTAGCGGCCCTCCCAGCTAGCCTTAACCAGCCAGGATGGGCACGGATCTTGTTCACAATAGGTAGCTCGAACAGTCCCAAGAGCATCCCCAGCATCTGAGGGTGACACTGCCTGAAACTCATCCCATAAAACAGGACAAGAAAGAGCTTCTACTGCCTCTGATCCGTTCCTTGCTAAAAAAGTCACATCAAAACTGGTGAATTTGAGCGATTTTATTTGCAAAAAGTTCCGCAAACAAATCACAGCGAGCATTTGATGGTTCTACATCCAGGCAGAGGAAGGCTGGACCGGCCAGCCCCCTCACCACCCAGAACATCTCAGCCAGGCAGGACTTAGCGAACGCAATGAGTGCAGCAAAGAAAACCTTCCTTGCTGTCTGCACCGTAACAGCATAGGTACGTAACCCGACTCTATGCTGCAATCGGCCAACTTCAGCACGCAAATGATGCCACCATCGCTCTAACCGCCACCCTTCCTGCTTCATCTGCCGCAGCTCCCCAGTATACCATGGGGAGCTGCATTGTCGGCAATTCAGGAGCGGACACCTGGGAGCCACACAGTCAATGGCCTCCGTTAGCACAGTATTCCACCGGGACATGAGGTCATCAAGTGAGCGGCCAGGTCAGAGGAAACATCCCCTAGGGCTATTTGGAAACTTTCAGGTTCCATAAGCCTTTGGGGGCAAACCAACCTAACTGGTTTCACACCCTGCTGGGGGCTGACATCTGCCAGGATATCCGCCCGGAGATGATGATCCGTCCACGACAAGGGCACTGTTGATACCTCCCCCACCAACGGATCCCCCGCCTCAAGGCCTGTTCAAAATATCATGTCCAGGGTAAGTCCTCCAACATGTGTGGGGCCCACTACTCTCTGAGACAGACCCATGGTTGCCATGGCGGCCATGAATTCACACACCTCCCCTCCAAGACTGGCCTCAGAATGGATATTGAAGTTGCACAGAACTATCATCCTGGGGGACCGCAAGATCACCTCTGACACCAGCTCGGTCAGTTCGTGCAGGGAGGCTGCCGTACAGGTGGTTTTAAAGTAGGTGCAGTTTAAAATCATTAAAGGAAAGAGTTCTGAAGTTCTAAGTTGCGGAGATTTCCGAGGTCTGGAATTCCAAATTCCAGGTCCTCGGACAAAGTTCAGAAGTTCGGCTGAGTACCCAGAGTGGGTACTCGGAACTTCAGAACTCAGTTTGAGTACCCAGAAAGCCTATTTGGTGCAGCCCTAGTTTATACCCAGAGAGCCACAGAAAAGTCAACTGAGTAATTTTAACTCCTTGACAGAAGCCAGCCCAACAGTGAGTGAGAAAAAAATGTACATACTTTTTATTGTGGAAGGGGCACATTTGATATAGCTGCCCAGCAGAGGACTCTGGTGTCAGCAGGCAGCAGGGAAAATGGTTCCTGATCCCAGACCTAAGGAGATTGAAAGGGAGGTTGTATGGATGGGGAGGGAGGGGGGGGACTAGGGACAGATAAGTACATTGAGGCTGTGTATGGGGGAAACAAGGTTGATGGATACGAGATGTGTACACGCAGACAATAGTGGGGGCAGTTGGAGAAGTGTTTTCATCAAGAGGTGGAAGCCAGGTGTTGGGGTAGTGTTTATGGAGGACAAGGCAGAGAAATGGGGTGATACGTATGCATAGACGAGGGTGGGGAGCTGGGAAGGATGGGAGGAGTGTATGTATTGGGAAAGGTCAGAGAGGTGTTGGGAGGGTCGTATATTTGGGGAGAAGTACAAGAGAAAACAAGGAGAGGGGCCCTTCTGTGACTGCTGCTCTGGCTGTTTTCTTCTGCTTTCTCCAACCCCTCTCCCCTCCTCTCAACCAATGCTAGCCATGCATGCCTCACAGCCAGCCCAGCCCTGCCTCACCTCGCACATGCCCCTGCCTCCCTCCCCATGCCTAACTCGGAGTTGGCCAGCCATGGCTGGCCTGAACAGGTGCAAAAGCTCACAGCACTGAAAGGCACTGTGCAGGTTTGCTCATGCTCCTCAACACAGGTGTGTTTCAGCTGTTTCAAATCTCGGTGCACCCGAGCAGAGGAGCACGTGCAGACGTACACAGTGGCTTTCAGCGCTGTGTGCTTTTGCACTTCTGTGGAAAGCCCCCTGCCTCGCATCAGCAAATTGGCGGTGGCAGATTCAGTGTTGTTCCTTCAATGCTTATGTCAGGGGTGGTGGTGGAGGAGGAGCTGCTGGCATGTGCTGTTGAGAGCAACGTTGCTTTTACAGCGCTGGCCTTCAGCAGTGGTGGTGGTAGCAGTAAGTACACCGGGGTACTCAGTGAGTGACACTCCAGCGCCTATGGGAAGAAACCAGCACTGAGTTGGTATATCCTTTGCTGCATAGGCCTTGCCTTCAGGCTGCTCGCCTTGATGATTCAGAGACTGGGAACAGGAAAACAGTGGCCTCTCAGTAAGTGTCTCCGCAGGTAATTCTTGAAATACTGTGATTTATTTGGCCTCTAGGGGAAGCATTAGAGTGTGCAGGGTGAAGGTGACAAACAGGATTAGTTTAGCCCTGAAAAAGCTGGTTGGGGCTAGTTCCACTGGTGTTCCTCAGTGTCTGTAAGGGCCAGACCACTTGTTTTGACCACAGGACTAACTGATGGAGGGTCTTATAATGCAGGCCAGATCCGGGACATGGCTGTTTTTTAGCTGGTCCCTTTCCAATTTTTAGATCTGTCCCCTGGATCCAGTCCCTTCTCTTAACACTGAAAGACTGAGCTCGGGGGAAGAGAGCAGCAATGAAGACATGCATGCAAAGATGGGAGATGGATTGACATTGATCCATGATCTGGATCTTCTCCATCCTTCTCCCACTTAAGCACTCCCACTCCTGACTCCTATCGGGCTCACAGAGTTTATACTAATTTTCAAAGTGGTGTGTGACAGGGAAAAGGTTTCCCACTTCTGTTATATAATGCATCAGACAACAAACCAGTTTATTTTCTTAAACATGATCAGGCTTCCAAAGGCAGCATGCTGTCATGGTACAGTCACCAGTCAATAACCATTGCTTTGTATAGCCAACGTTTACAGCAGATGCAGAGTAGGGTTGAAATTCATTGTTAGTATTTTCTCATTTGTTGATGAGAATCATATGAGAACAAACCAAGAAATTGTCTGGATTCTCACTGAAAAAATAAGAAAATAGTGAGGGAAAAAAAAAAGTACTTACTGTGCGGCTGCTGACCTCCTGTCCAGTGGCTACTTGCTGTTCCCTGCCTCCCTCTGCACTCTGCAGAGAGCTGAGCTTGCTCTCTGCATCCCCAGCCACACTGCACTCTGAAGAGCTTAGCTGGAACCCAACAGTAAATTATCTGACTGGAGAGGGGAGCTTCTTCCCAACTGCGTGCAACATGCAAATCAGTCCCGGTTTCCAGGAGGAATGATATCATGGCATTGCACAGCACACCCATGATTGGTCTCTCTGGAAACAGGGACCTATTAGAGTGCTGCGCACACAACTGGGAAGATGCTCCCCTGCTCCCCTCCCCACTCAGATAATTTACTGTCGGACCCCCAACTAAAAGTGCAGTGTGGCAGGGGAAGCAGAGATCAAGCTGAGCTCTCTGCAGAATGCAGAGGGAGGCAGTGAACAGCAACTAAACTGGAGGCCAGCATCCATGGGGTGAGTTAAGTCACCCGATGTCCTAAGGCATCCCAGAATGCCCCAATACTTGTTTAAAATTTATTTTGTGAGATATCTCATGAAATCTCACACTGGGACCTTGATTTTGGCAAGATCTTGGTCCCAGTATTCAGTCTCACGAGAATTTCTCATGAGACTTTTCTCATTTCAGCCATGGGTGATTTCAGACGTTACGAGATTACACTCAACCACAGTGAACCACGCTCAATTCCGCGGCAGGGCCAAAGAGCCCTGAACGTCTGTTCGGCGCCTGCCAGATGTTCACCACGCTCAATACCCACATGGGGTCAATTTCGACCACGCTTCCCAGGCTCCCCGGCGCAAAATCTCGGGAAGCGTGGTCAAAGAGATCCCCACCGGGAAACAACAAAAAGTAACATCAGGACGCCAATCCCCGGGCGGAACCAAAGGAAACGAGCCCCAGCCGTGGACAATGCACGCAGCATCGCTGCCAGGCAACCAGCAACAACACAACCACCGGAGGGAGATTTAAAGGGAAATCTGCAGCAGGGAAGTGTGGCGGGATGGAGGGAGGCAGAAGAGAGCGGTGGGCGAGAGAGTGAGGGGGGAGGAGGAGGCAGAGGAGTAAGGGACAGCGATGGAGGTGGAGGGAGCGCAGGCGGAGGAGGGGGAGACGGGGGTCGTGCTGCCCATGGAGGCGGGGCAGGGACAACACCCACAGCAGCAGGTGGGACGCGACGCCCCGGGGACAACAGCCGGACCGGGGCCGGAGGAGGCACCCAGGAAACGGGTAAGGGGAATGAAGGGGAGGGGAA
>QEPC01012585.1:557731-579589 GCA_003113815.1 Sphenodon punctatus | reverse complement strand
TACAGCTGGGAGGGGGCATGACACACAGGGAGCAAGCACACAAGGGAGACAGAAGGGGGAAAACCCAACACCCTCACAAGCCCACCAGGTGGCGCAGGGTGCTGGAGAGCCTGCTCAGCACCCCAAGGGCCATGGGTTCAAGACCCAGCCCTGACAATAAGGCAAACATTTCCCTTTGTGTCTTTCAGCAGGGGAAGATCCCCAGATCTACCCTGAGGGTGTTTCCTAAGTCTTTCTAAAGACCCAGTGAGACATCTCTGGAATCTCTATTTCTAAGGCTCAAAAGTTGGAAAGTTCATATTCCCACCACTCTGAAAGTTCAGGAGGATGCATAACTCTTTTTTCACTATAATTATGTTCCTGCCAGGTTTTGAATTTGCAACGGTTCTCAGCTAAGCTGCATTAGGTATTTGCTATGGGCCAGAGGCTCTCTTGGGCAAATAAGCTCCACCCCTTCATGCTTCAAGCTCCACCCCTTCATCACTTTAAGCATCAAAGGGGCAGTGGAAGAACAGGGCTTCTTTCTTACCCAGAGAGCCACCTCTGGAAGTCACAAGGCAGCAAGAGCCGCCAGTGCTATACCCTGCTGAGCTTGGAGCTCAGGACTCACAATTTTGCTTGCTACCATTACAGCTTTTGCTGCCCCGCCACTGACTCATGCCATGCTCAAGGAGCAGAGCCTGGGGGCTGTCTTGAACCTGCTTGTGACAGCTGGATCCTGCCTCATGTCTGTGCTGCACTGCAGCCCTTCCCCATTGTTGAGGGAACAGAGCCTGGAGCCTGCCTGCCCCAACTACAGCCCACCCACCACCATGACTGTCCTGGCACTAGGCTCCATGCCCACCCAGGGCTCTTGCAGGTCTGCCACCATTGTTGCCCCTTCTGGGGGAGTAGAGACTGACATGAGCCTGTCTTCTCCAGCTGGAACTCACCTTGGGGTGCCACCACTAATAATACTTTGACCGTGCCAGCGCTAGGGCCTTCTTCCACACTTTGAGGCCTCCAGTCATATAAGCCACTGCTGTCAATGGAGTGAGTGAACTGAACTGAATTGAAGCATTGTCAAATTAGGGTGGGGAATTAAAGTTGAATTGCAGAGGGGTGACAATCTCTGCATATTTATACAAAAGATTGAGAACCCCACATAATTCAACACATTTTTGAATTTTTTAGAAAGAGGTGAGGGTTTGACTGTGTACCAATATCTGAGAGACAATAGGGCTAATGGTTAGGTAATCAAGTTGTCATCTCTTCATCTCCATATACTGCTGTTAACAAGGATGTTATTTAAGAGACACAAATCCACCGTTTGGGAACTTAAAGTAAAACCATCAGAGATGCTTAATGGAATCTTCTAAACTGAGCACTGGGTCCCACTTTCTTTAGTCTTTAATCTACAGGGGAGCCTCAGGGAACCCAATAAAATTTGGCCCCTAATAGAGTCCATGGCCTGTTGTGACCTATTTATAATAAAGCTTTTCTAAAAAGGTTACATGGCTATATTCTCTCAAATAGTATATAGTTAGAAGTTATAATCTCTATTCCATTATGATATCTTTGACCTTTAACATCTTAAATTAAATTTAATTTATGTAGGGTTTTTTAAAAAAACCAAAACAAGCACCATCAACAAAAAATAAATAAATCTGATTTAAAAAAATTTGAATTGATTTTTAAAAAAAACAAATCATCAATTTTTATCAACCCTGATTTTTATTCTAAAGCCGTATAAAACTGAACAGCATATTATCTGAAGGATTCCACTTTTTTTGCTTGCTTCAAATTCCAAAATTACTCTTTTGGCAGAGAAATAGACGAGAGAGCATTTGTTGACTCCTTTATATTTTTTCCCCAAACCCATTTTCTCTTCATGAGGAGTGAAGTGTTGCCCTATATTTGAGAAATCTTTAAAGCACTTGTTCTGAGAAGTATGTCAAGGAAAGTGACATCTTGAAAACTCCTCTTTGCTATAGTGCAGTATAGTTTATAGAGTGTCTAGTCAGCTAAGAATTTATCTTGCCGGCGCACCCCCCCCCCCAATGAGACACAGAGACAGTGTTTGGTTTTTCAAAAATGGCCGCACTCTTTATTTCCAATCATCATCAAGGCCGGTGGGTATTGCACCAGCAAATTGGGTCCAGTATGCTAGCTACTTAACGTACTTATTAACACCGGTACCGACAGGGATGTGCCCTCCCTTGTCAGTACCCAACAATATAACTCCCCTTTTCGACAGCCCTTGGCTCTGGTCGAAAGGGGACCATCCCCAACTGCAGGGTTGAGTAAGGAGGTAAGTACCCGCAAAGCCAGCAGACCGTGCATGTACTGACCCGCCTGGGTACCCCTTCCAGGGTGATAATCGCAGTGCTTGCTGCACGGCGCATTGCACTGTGTGTCATCTCCCCATCTCTTAAGGAGATGACTCATCCTAACCTACTCTTACCTATTTATCCTACTGTAGCATACTGGACCCCTGTTGAGTGTGACAATTATTTACCCTTCTTTATTATTCAGTTCAATTCAGTTATCATTGTCTGTTCTTCCTTCTTATGCTTAAATAGCATAAGCACTCAGTCATCCTCTATGCCGGATTAGTAGGTATTATAATTTGATGACTTGCCAATTCCCTTATATCAAAATAACCTATTAAGCCTATTCTGCACTGTTGAAGGGGCAAAACTCACTACCCTCAATTGGGCTAGTCGTCAAAATTCCCCTTCGGCTCCATAATGGCAACCAGTAAATACCACAGTGCTATAGGTGAGGTGGGTGGGCTGCGTTGTTACCGGTCCCAGGTTGAATGCCACCTCCACGCGGCCAGAACGGCTCCGCCCCCCCCTAAAAGGGGTGGACCCGTTCAATCACTTTTTGGCGCGGCGCCTCTGCGCACGCGCCCCACTGTTTGTTGCCTCAGCAACCTCCGCCCAGGTCAAACTTCCTTAAGCCGCAGTTGCAGCGGCGTTGACTTCTTTGCACCCTGTATCCCCCGACAGGGGGCGCGGCAGTTGCCCTGTCGCCACCATTGTGGCAGCGAAGGGGACTTTTCATTACAGCAGTAATATCTCACTCAGGGCACTAACCGTAGCAGTTTTTTAAAAACCTGAGGATATTTTAAATTAAAGAAAGAAAGAAAGAAAGAAAGAAAGAAAGGCATGCTACTATGTATCTCAGTATTTGGGTTTGATTACTCCTTAATATTTTTCATGCTTGCTTTAAGGCCTTACTTACAGTGACGATACGGCATGTCTTTTTTATGAAAAACCAAATTAATTCATAACAGCAAAGCAATGAATGACATATTGTATGCTGTTCATTTTAATGATGAATAATTACTCAGAGAAATTGACAGGTTGTGCATCCTGATTGCTCTATAGTCTGCTCTAAAATGGATAACAGGGAATAGAGAGCTGACTTTATGATTTTGGCTAGTCTATGTAATTAGACTATTTGCAAATTCAGGACAGTTTTTCATGGTAGCAATTTATAATTTGAAACAATAGCAGTTTTTCCATTAACTTTTAAAATTTTACAATAGCAGTTTAACATTATGAACTGCTGAATTCCTTGAGAATTCTTAAGTAACTTGCTTTTTCAGCACTAAGCACCTGAAAATATGAATTGTACTGCAGAGGCTACTGGGAGGAGTTGTATGCTATACTTAACATACTCTCTGGGAACTGAAAACATATTTATCTCACTGTCTTGGTGCCACCATGTTTCTGAAGTGACGTGTAAGCAGAGATTCCAGATGTGATAAAGTATATGTGTGGATGCATGGTTTATGCAGGCAGATCTAATGATTAGCAAATATTTTTGCTCTAACTTGATTTGATGCTTAGAACATAAGTAGTGCCATACTGAGTCAGACCAATGGTCCATCAAGCCCAGCATCCTGTCCTCCGACAGTGGCCAATCTCAATCACATGGGAGAAGAACCAACAGTCACAATGGGCAATCCATTCCCCGATGTTCACTCCCAGCTCCTGGCAGTAAGAAGTTCATCCCGTAAGCTACTTATTATTATTAACAAACATTTATATAGCGCCAGCAGTGTACATGGCACTTTGGTTAATAGTCATTAATGGACCTACTCGCTAAGAACCTATCCAGTTGTTTTTTAAACCCAGCTGTACTACTGGCCTTGACAACGTCCTCTGGCAACAAATTCCATTAGTTAATTATGCGTTGAGTGAAAAAGTACTTTCTTTTCCTTTTATTTGTTTTAAATCTGCCGACAGATAGTTTCATAGTGTCCCCTAGTTCTAGTACTATTTGAGAGGGTAAATAACTGTTCCCTATCTACTCGTTCCACACCACTCAAGATTTTATAAACCTCTATCATGTCCCCTCTGTCTTCTCTTCTCTAAGCTGAAGACATAAACTGCTCTTTGTACAGTAGCCATTCCATACCCTTTATCATTCTCGTTGCCCTTCTGTGTGCCTTTTCTAGTTCAACTATGTCTTTTTTGAGATGGGGCGACCAGAACGGCACACTGTATTCCAGGTGCGGTCACACCATCGATTTGGGATAGAGGCATTATGAAATCCTCAGTTTTATTCTCTATCCCTTTGCGAATAACTCATAACATTCTGTTTGCTTTTTTGACTGCTGCTGTGCACTGGGCTGAGGATTTCAGTGTATTTTCCACAATCACTCCCAGATCCTTTTCCTGAGTGGTAACTCCTAGCTTAGTACCCAGCATTGTGTACTCATAGTTTGGGTTATTTTTCCCTATGTGCATCACTTTGCACTTGTCCACATTAAATCTCATCTGCCATTTAGATGCCCAGGCACCCAGTCTCACAAGATCCAATGCGGTTTTTCACAGTCTGCTTGTGTTTTAACTACCTTGAATAACTTGGTGTCGTCTGAAAATTTGATCACCTCACTCTTAATGCCCCTTTTCAGATCATTAATGAATACATTAAACAGCACCAGTCCCAATACAGATTCCTAGGGCACACCACTTTTTACATCTCTCCATTGTGAAAACTGACCATTTAGTCCTACTCTTTGCTTCCTATCCTTTAAAGGCACCCAGGCACCCAATTCCGTTCTGATTGTACGCTGCCCAGAGTTGCCTGTGGCAAGATGGGCTGAATAATTTTATAAATAAATAAATAAATAAATAAATAAAGGAAGGATAGGAAGCTATCCTTTAAAGAGTTAAAGGCTCCTTCCTATCCTTTAACTCTTTGCTTCCTATCCTTCCACCGACCAGCAGGCGAGGAACTGGGGAGGTTGCAGCTCATCAGCATACTCTTCCAGCTGCCTCGCCTGTCATCACTTGAGGACGCCGCAACCCTCCTCAGGCTTGGCCTTCCTGATGCCCTGAATTCCACCGACCAGCAGGCCGGAAGACACGTGCCTTATGGCGCATGCCATAAGATCACTCTTGAACAGGATACTCCAGCAACACCATCTAACTGTAAGCCTAAGGGTACTTCAGCCATCTAGTGGCCACTTAGTGGTCAGTAGGCCAGCCACTCTCCACCTCGTCCTACTCTGTCTCTCCTCCACTACCCACCCCCTGGGTTGCCTCCCTCCTACCCTCCCCACCATCCTGCCTGCCCTAATCTCTCCTCTTCCCTCTCCCTCCTTCTCCCCCCACCTCTTCTTCCCTCTCCTTCTTTCCACCCTGCTCCTTTCTCACCCCCAGCTCATCACTTCTCTCCAACCGCCTCACACTTCCTCCTCCCCCTTGACTACCTTCCCCCCCTGCTCCTTTCCCAACCTCCATCTTGCCTGCCCTGCTGCCCCCCTTCTCCCAATTCTTATCCACATTCCTTCCCCATGCCTTCCCCCTGATCAGCTCCCATTCTCCTGCTCCCTTTGGAACTGTCGCTCCTTTGCCAATAAAGCCCCCTGCATCCATGATCAATTCCTTTCTCACTCCCTCCAGCTCCTTGCCCTTACTGAAACGTGGATTCCCCCCCTCCCCCGACTCTGTCACCCCTGCTACCCTCTCCTTTGGGGGTCTCTCCTTTTCTCATCAGCCCCTCCCAGAAGGTTGGGGTGGTGACGTGGGCCTCCTCCTCACTAATTCCTGTCAATTCCAACCACTTTCTCCTCCTCCTCCCTCTCTCTCCTTCCCTTCCTTTGAGGCTCACTCTGTGTGCCTCTACTTCCCCCTCCATCTCCTCATCGCTGTCATCTACCGGCCCCCGACTCTCTCTCTTCCTTTCTCTCTGAACTCGAGTCTAGACTCGAACTCGAACCTGGTTCACTTTCTTCTCTGAACTAGAACTTGGCTCACTTTCTTCCTCTCTGACGATACCGCCACTCTCATCCTCGGTTCACTTTCTCTCTGAATTCGAACCTGGTTCACTTTCTACCTCTCCGACAGTACCCCCACTCTCATCCTCAGTGACTTCAACATTCATGTTGATGTTCCTTCCCAGCCCTTCATCTCTCACTTCCTCTCACTAGCCTCCTCCTTCAATCTCCACCTTTGGATCAATTCCCCCACCCACGCTAATGGTCATTCTGTTGACCTCCTCTTCTCTAGGAACTGCTCTCTCTGATCTCTCCTTCGATCCTCATCCCATCTCTGACCCCTTTCTTGCTTTTTTCAACATCTCCCACTGCCCCCCATGTAGCAGGGGGTCTCCCCAGGGCCACAAGGGGCGCTGGGGTGTCACGGGGAATTAACTCACCCCCTACTACGCCGTTTCAGCCTTGAGCCTCGGCTGAATCCCCCTCGTCTAGGAAGGGGCACCCTCTCAGGACACACCACACAGTCCGGAGGGTAGTAATCCACAGTGCTTTATTGGACACAACCTGTGCCCTCTGTACCTGGAACTGCTGGTTCAATCGCCTCCACCCTGCAGGCCCAGGTTCATCTCTGCATACAGCAGGAAGGCTTTCTCAGGGAGATGTTGCTCCTTCGACTCCCTGGCAGAGACTCCTTTCCTCTTTGCCTTGCTCTCTTCTTATACACAACAGAGTGGGCATGGCCAGGCTTCTACTCTTCAGTCTTAAAGGGCCAGTAACCTGCCCACTCTGTCCCAGGGTTTCACAGGCTGTTCCCCAGCTAGGGGCTGTCTCTGCCATGCCCCTGTGTGGGCTCAACCCTCTGGCTGACCCACTCAGCCCCCTTCTTAAAGGGGCAGCAGCCCCACAGGACTGCTCCCTGCTACATCCCCCCCTCCTCTTCCCCGTCTCCACGCCCCTTCTGTGACCTGCAGGCCATTAACCCCCTGGACTTTGCCTCCTCTCTCTTCTCCCTTCTCCACTCAGTCTTCTCCTCCCCTGACTCTGCCATCTGGGTTTTCAATGCCTTTCTCTCCACCCATGACTCCCTTGCCCCCTTCTCCTCCCACCCTGCCCATTCCCACAACCCCTGTCCTTGGCTCACCCCCAGTATCTGCCACCTCTGCTTTTGCACCCGTGCTGCCGAACACCTCTGGTGCAAATCCCTCTCTCATGCTGACTTTCTTCACTTCAAATTCTCTCTCTCCTCCCTTCTGCTATCTCCCTTGTTAGACAGCATTACTATGCCTCCCACACGGAGTCCTGTTCTCAGGACCATTGCCACCTATTCTCTACCTTTGACTCCCTCCTCAAGCCCCCCTGTCCTCCTCTTCCCTTTCTGTTCAGGATCTCGCTTCCTTCGTCACCTCCAAGATAGACAAGATCAGCCTCGACATCACTTCCAGCTCCTCTCCTCCTAATACTCCCTCCCCTCTCCCTCCTCCCCCTCCTTCTCTCCTGTCCTCCTTCCCTCCCTTGAAGAAATCACCTCCCTGCTCTCATCCTCCAACCCTTCCACTTGCCCCCTTGACCCCATCCCCTCCTGCCTTCCATTGCTTCCATTGTCACCCCTTCCCTCCTGCACATCATTAACCTCTCCCTCTCTACTGGCTCCTTCCCCTCCATCTTCAAGCACACCACTGCCTCTTCTATCCTCAAACAGTACACTTTTGCCCTTCTGACCCTTCTAGCTACTGTCCTGTCTCACTCCTACCTTTTGCTTCCAAGCTTTTTGAACGTGTTGTCTACTCCCGCTGCCTCGACTTCCTCTCTGCCAACTCCTCCCTTGACCCCCTCCAATCTGGCTCCTGTCCCCTTCATTCTACTGAAACTGTTCTTGCTAAGATTACCAACAATCTTCTTGTGGTTAAATCTAATCGCCTCTATTCCATTCTTGTCCTCCTTGACCTCTCTGCTGCCTTCAATGCTGTTGACCACTCACTCTTGCTGGACTCACTTCACTCCCTTGGCTTCCGTGGCTCTGTCCTTGACTGGTTCTCCTTCTACCTTTCTGATCACTCCTTCAATGTGTCTCTTGCCAACTCCACCACCTCCTCCTCCTTTCCCCTCTCGGTTGGTGATCCCCAAGGCTCTGTCCTTGGCCCTCTCCTCTTCTCTGTCTACACCCTGTCCCTAGGCAAACTCATTGCTTCCCATGGCTTCCATATCACCTCTACACTGATGACACTCAACTCTATCTCTCTACTCCCTCTCTCTCTCCATCTGTTCAAACTCACCTCACCAGCTGTCTCTCTGATATCTCTACCTGGATGTCTCAACGTCAACTCAAACTCAACATGGCTAAAACTGAACTCCTTATCTCCTCCCCCCCTTTCCTCTCTCTCCTCCCTTTTGATCCTTATCGACAGGGTCACCATCCTTCCTGTCCCCCAAGCCTGTAGCTTTGGCTTCATCTTTGACTCACCCCTCTCTTTTAAACCCTACATAGACTCTGTTGCCAAATCCTATTGCTTCTCCCTCCATAACAGTGCTAAGATTCACCCTTTTCTCGCTGTCTCCTCTGCCAAAACTCTTGTTCACATCGTAGTCACCCCTCACCTCAATTACTGTAACCGCCTTCTCACTTGCCTCCCCCACTCTCCCCTTTCCTCCATCCAAAACTCTGCCGCCAGGGTCATCCACCTTGCCCGTCGCTTTGACCACATGCAGACCCTCCTCTCCTCCCTTCACTGGCTCCTCCTTCCCAAATGGATCCTGCATACGCTCCTCATTTTCACCTATAAAGCTCTTCACAACCTTGCTCCCCCCCTACCTCTCTGCACTAATTTCCCTCCATACTCCAGTCCGTGAACTCTGCTCCTCCTCTGTCTCCTCTCTCGCCCTCCCATGCCTCCCTTGCTCCCCTAACTGCCTTCGTCCTTCTCCCTAGCTGCCCCCCATGCCTGGAACTCCCTCCGTGCCCATATCCGCCCCTCCTTTCATACCTTCAAATCCCTCCTCAAGACCCATTTCTTCCGCTCTGCCCTCCCCGACTCCTCGCTCCCCTCTTCGAACTCCTGATGATACCTACCATCCAGTACAATCTGTTACCTGAGGTCTATGTACTCATGTCCTCACCACATGGACCAGTCAGCCATCATTCTCGATGTAACCAAGCCAAGCACGTGCACCGGAGACCTCACATCTTTGTGTATGTTCCACCCCTTGTCTCTCCCTCTGTTCCCCTTCCTTCATCTCCTCCCCACCCCCTGTCTCTCACATTGTAAGCTCTAGGGAAGGGACCATGTCTATTCCATTACTTTGTAAAGTGCCAGGTACATTGCTGGTGCTATATAAATGCTTGCTAATAATAATAACCAGTTACTGATCCATAGTAAAACTCTACCTCCTATCCCAATACTTTTTAATTTTCTCAAGAGTCTTTTATGTGGGACCTTATCAAATGCTTTCTGGAAATCCAGGTACACTATATCTACCGGGTCTCTCTTGTCCACATGCTTATTTACACCCTCAAAGCCTTAGACTGCATAACATGGCCATTTGTGATTATTTTTGGTGCACAGACATTTATTGATTTGATAAATACTGCAGATTCTCTCTCTCTCTCTCTCTCTCTCTCTCTCTCTCTCTCTCTATCTATCTATCTATCTATCTATTTCTCTAGTGAGCTAGGAGTTTTTGAGTGTTTTCGCTGTTGAATATGTAAGTCAAAGCCTTGCATCTTTTCCCTTTGTCCTGTGAGAGTTATGCAGAGGACAACACTACATTCTTTGTGCAGAGGCCGCTCTCATCCCACTGCACAGGATGTGCTTATGGGAACACTCTGGCACTATGATGCTCCTTGTTGATTCAGAATCTATGCAAACAGAGGGTGTTAACTGACAGTAGCCCGCTAGAGCCTGGGTTCACTCTGTGCAACCCCCATGCAGCGGCTATTCACATGTTTCAGCGGATGAGTCCAATAAACTGGGTACAGGATGCTGCCCTTGCTGTGGTTTTCATATGTTTTCTTCACCCCCCTTACTCCCCACTTTTTGGAGTGCTCCAAAAGGGGAAGTAAACAGTCAAAGTGCCTATGAGAGTGAGAGCAGAGAGTGAGTTCACTCTTTGGACCACTCTAGGTGCTGCGCCCAGGACTCTATGGTTCTTGTAGACCTGTACATGGGCAGAGGCTGCGCACCCCAATAGACAGGGAATGGCCCTGTGGGTGCACATTAGCCAGGATTAGCCAGCTTTCGCCCGTATGGCCTGAGTGGGGACTGGGTGGTGGCATCGTTTCCAGTGGGGCAAACATCTGGTGAATACTAATAAATGGTGTGGGCTAATGTAGACTATTATTTCTTTTCACCCAGAGTTGAGGCAAGGTTCTAGTTTTATTTTATGTGCTTCATATTAGTAAATAAATATTATGTTTTAATTAACAGACATTATTACCATCATAAAAAGATACAGGATACACTAACTAGATTGATTTCTTTCTTTCAGTCAGCCATTGTAATGACAGAATCAAACACTTAGGCCGCAGTTCTGTAACTACTTTTAGGTATGTAGTCCCATTAAGCTTACTGCAGCAAGCTTAATTAAGCTTACTATAAGAAATGAGTTTAAAAAATGATAAAGGGTATGGAATGGATTCCATACAAGGAGAGACTTGATAGGTGATACATTAGGGCTCTTCGGCCTGGAGGAGAAAAGACTGAAAGGGAATATGATAGAAGTTTGTAAAATCATGAGTGGTGTGGAACGAGTAAATAGTGAGCAGTTATTTACCCTCTCGGGTAGTATTAGAACTAGGGGACACTCCATGAAACTAACTGGCAGAGGATTTAAAACAAATTAAAGAAAGTATTTTTTCACTCAACGCACAATTAACTTATGGAGTTTGTTGCCAGAGGAAGTGATCAAGACCGGTAGTATAGCTCGGTTTAAAAATGGATTGGATAAGTTCTTGTAGGTTTGGTCCATTAACGGCTGTTAGCTAAGTAGGTTTGGGGGACATAACCTCTTACTGTCAGGAAGTGAGTGAATAGCAGGGAATGGATCACCCCATTTGACCTGTTGGATACTTCTCCCAAGTGACCGAGATTGGCCACTGTACCATTGGTCTGACCCATTATGGCACTTCTTATGTTTTTATTTATATTGGCACAATTCTTCATTGGTCTAATAGATTAGTCTAATTGATTAAGTACCTGATTGAACTGTAAGATTAGAAAACCTTGGTAAGAACGATAAGATTAAGGTGACCAAATTTTGGAACCCTCCAAGTGGTATGCTTCAGCTCCAACCCTGTATCTCAATTTGTAATTGCATTTTCCATATGGTTAGGAGTAGGGCACAATGTTTTTCGGGTTAGCCATGTTTCTTCTGTGAACAGGGGCGGAGATAGCCATAGAGAAGGACTCCTGTCTCTGTATGCTGACCCAGCTTAGATAAGGGGTGTTTTCAGACGTGAAAGTTGCTGGCTTTAGCATGCTTTACCCTGCGGGCACCATCACATAAGTTTGTGTCCACCAGACATTAGCATGGCATGGATCCTATTGTGCTGACAGCTAGCCCGGACTGTGACTCGGGGACTTCCCTGAGTCACAACCCAGGCTAGTCGCCACCATGGTTGAGATCCTGCTGCCCAACTGGGAGTAAAATGAGCTATCACATTTGAAATCCCACTTTACGCACCATATTCCACAGTGGCTAGGGGGCTGGGCTCCATCACTGCCTGCCTTGACCACCAGTCAGGGAGGAGGGTGGGCTGCGGGGTGCAGTGTGGAGGCAGGGTGGCTTCCCATTCTCCCCGGCATCCAGCTCCCAGTCATATTAGTTCAGGGGCCTGGCCAGATCCCAGCAGTGATGGTGGCCCCACTCCAAAGGGGGTAAATCCGTGGTAGTACTGTCACATTAGAAAACACCCAAGATGTCTGTTAGTTGTGATACTAATAAAGCAATCCTATTTCTCCTGAAGAAGATATTATTGTTGTTGTTAAGAAGTAAAGAAATATGGTAAAGGGAGGTCAACATAGTTATGTGACATACTTTTTGAGGCAACTTGTAATAATGGAAGGGGACGGAGGGAAATAGTAATTACCACCATATGTAATACAACTGCTAAAAGAATTCCCTAGTATACCTAACTGTTTGGATTGCAATTTTGGGAAGACATGAACTCATAGTCTTGATTATTTCTTCACTTGTAAGGGTACATCAATATCAAAAACTATTCTAGCACAAAGACAAAAGCTTACACTAAAATCCTTGCTGGACCTAATGTAAATAATACATCTAATTCAGACTCTTAAAGAATCAAAATGATTTAGTGTAATACTTCAGTATTTTAATTTCTTTTTCATAAAGAAACTAATCCACAAAATATTTTCTCTCTATGTGTATGCTTGGATAGTTGTGGTATTATAAGCTACAGAGCCTGGGCAATTGTGAAATTAACTGATTAGAAAGACACTGGTAACTCAACCATTACATTGTTTACTGGGACCCTACTTCTTAGAAGGTCAGTCTCCTGTCACGTTTGAGTTTACAAAGCTAAACCTGATTGTTTAGCCAGCTGTGTTGAAGAAGGGGCTTAATTCAGTGCACTATGTGCCCATGCTGCACAGTATTAGCAGCTGTTACACGGTTTGCCAAATGCACAGAAATCAATATTCTTCTTAAAAGCAGTATTGAAAAACAAAGACATATAGTCCTTTTTTGAATGTTGTGATATATTGGGCGTTTTCAGACAAGACACTCCCCACCTATTCATCTTCCACCCACTATACATGTTACAGGGCACCCATAAGGCAACTTTGCAGCCCTGCAACATGTATAGTGGATGGGTGATGAATGGATAGTGGGTGGAGATTGTCTTGTCTGAAAATGCCCATTGACAGAATACTTAGCATTTTAAGCCTTTTATTAAAATTAGGTGATAGTACATACTTATAAGCTGCTGTACAGTGTGCTACGTGACTGCAATGTATATCATTCCATATTTTATTTTTTCAGCATTATGCACAAGTGCCCAATGAAACAGCTTTACGAATACCTACTTAGGAGACAAAAGGCAAACCTTAAGAAATGGACTTTGCTTGAGTCATTTCTACAGTCTATTAAGGATGGGCAAACGCGGTTCGGAAGTTCGGAGTTCGGACCAAACTCAACCAGTTCGGTCGACCAAACCAAACTTCCGAACTGAACTCGATTTTCAAACCGAACCGAATTTCCGAACTCGGTTTTGTTTGCCCATCCCTATAAGATAATATTCCATTTAGTTCAATGGGGTTTGAATTTCCGAATTCTGTTTGGAAGTTCGGAGTTCGGACCGAACTCAAATAGTTCGGTTGACCGAACCGAACTTCCGAACCAAACTCGATTTTCGAACCAAACTGAATTTCCGAACTCGGTTCTGTTCACCCATCCCTACAGTCCACATGGATTATTTATAGGTGGAGCAGTAGCAATAGTAGATCTTATATTTAGGTTGCCTTACATTTTTTAAAACTATAGCAGGGGTTCCTCCTTGTGTAGATGAGAACATGGTCCTGATTTAGGGCTGAAGTGAGGAGGAAAAAAGGGGCCGAGACCTTGGGTGTTCTCGCTCCCCCCCCCCCCCCGAGTNCCCCCCCCCCCCCCCCCCCGAGTTCTTCCAAATTACTCAAGGGGCCAGGGTTGCAGGTGGGAGGGCCGGCACGGAGGCCGGAGGCAAGCAGGGGGCAAAGACAAGCTCCCTGGGCACCTCCGGTGCCTGCCTGGCCTCCCCCCCGGGAGGAAGAGAAAGTTCGGGTGGGGCCAGAAATGTGGGTTTGGGGGCCTAGCACAGGTCAAGCAGGGGTTTACTCACTGTCCGGCAGGTCCCGAACCCCCCCGGCTGTGCTCTGCTCCACTCTGCGCCGGGCCTCTTCCCAGCTTTGCAGTTTAAAAGGAGAAGAAAAAAAGCCTTGAGCATGCTCAGAATAGCTGCTCGGCCCTGGCTGCCCTTTTTAAAGATGGCACCTGCAGAGCCGAGCAGCTCTTTTGCGCATACTTGTCGCTTTCCAAAGATGGCGTCTGCAGGGCTGAGCATGTGCAGAACACCTGCTCGGCCCTGCAGGCGCCATCTTGTAAAAAGACTATTTACTATTTAGCGCATGTACCTGGCCCGCCAAATGGTTGATTGGGGGCACTCCTGGGTTCCCCTCGTCAGCTGTTTGGTGCATGCATCCAGCCTGCCAAACAGCTGATGCAGGGCGCTCCTGCCCCTCCCATCAGCTGTTCGATGTGCACACCCGGCCGACCAAACAGCCCCACGAGCGCCCCTTCCATTGGCTGTTTGGGGCCAAGTGAACATGCCAAACAGCTGATGCGGGGGCCTGGAGGAGTGTCCTCATTCAGCCCACTGAACAGCTGATGGGGGACCTGGAGGAGCTCCAGGTCACCCTGATCAAATGTTCAGGAGCTAGGGTGAGCACACTCCTCCAGGCCTCCTCTACCTGTTGTTCAGCACTCTCCAGCCATCTGCAGGGATGCACTGTGATCACCCATGCTGCCTTGGCATGATCTGCGCTCTTCCAAGGTGCTAAAACCCAACCTCCCTGTTTCATGCTCTGTGCTTAGGGGAATGGCTTGCGTGGAGCTGCCTGGTCAGTTTCAGAGCATGGAGGAGCTGCCGCTCCTTTGCTGTCCCCAACCTTCCAGAATCCAATAATTACTGCACAAACCTAACCCTTATGTCCCAAACTTATACTGTCCTCTGCACTACTTTTGGATGCAACATTAAACCTAGCAAAGCTCCTCAAATAACAGAACATAAGTGAGAGCGAAAAAGGAGAAGCCACTTTTCTCACTCCCTAATTTTGCGCAAGGATGTTTTCCCACAAAATTGGACAGGAAAGCAGCTTGCTCTCCAGAACACCTGTAAGTTCCTAATACAACTCCTTTCACTAGCTACACATAGACATGCAAGTCGCAAAAGGAGAAAGTTCCGCTTTTGTCTCCAAAATTCAAACTGCTATAAGTCACTCATTTTTCAAAAATTTCCTTGAAATTTGTGAAATATTTATTCCACACTTCATTCAAGTGACCCTTGCTACTAATTAGTTTCACAGTGACTGGATATACCATTTTGATTTTATAATGATTAGAATGTTTGTGACTTTCATGGTGTGATCCAGAGACCTTAACTAATAGAGCTAATCCTGTGGCTCTGTAATATACATTATGCAATGTATATACTATGCTACCGTATACTATACAATGGTGCTCTATCAAGTTTTCTTCCCATTGTTCTCATTACAAAGAAACCTAATATAAAAGTTAGAAAACACAGGACCTGTTCTACTCAAAACAGTTCTGCATGCAATGTGAATTCATACCTATAATAATTTAATATTTAGTTAAGTTTTACCTTCTGAACAATGGAGCCATTGTACTGTTGTTGTAGAATATATATATCAATGGTCTAAATCTTCAAAAGAAGCAAGTCGTTTAGGGTGCGTAAGCTTGAAAAAAATCAGCTGACCACCCCTCGCAATATTGGAATGGATCACATAATGTAACCACAGCCTCACTAAATCACACTGATAGGAGAGTGCCACTGCAGATTACAGAATATAATGCTAATATTTTTGGTTCATTTACTATGAGAGTTGTGACTTGTTTTTCATGATTTGTAATACAGTAATACTTTGGACTATACTAGAAAATGTATTATACTTAAGGCCCCATGCATAATGTGATTACAGTGCTGTATACTTCACTGAATAATTGGGAATTATATTTTAGTTTGGGCATAATTATGATCTGTAACCTGTATTTTTTGCTAAAGAGAAGCCTGTTTCCTGTGCCTGGCCAGACTGAGCTCTGGGTAGCCTTTCCCTAGTCTTTGATCTTACTGGGTGCCTAACTGAATCCCAGCATAATTTACAATTTTATGCCACTTGCATTGGTCCCCTATTGACCTGTCTACTGACCAAGAATTGTCTTAAAACAGTGTATTTTGTGCTACATCCCCTTCTGCCCCATGCTTTACTGTTGGATCTCTGTTACAATACCAAAACTCCACAAAGACAGAACGTTACTGAGTATGTTAAAAGAGCCCACCCACAATACTCCTTTTTTTAACATTTAAAGAGTTTTGACAGTAAAACAGAGTGGAACAGAATTTACAAAAAAGGAAAAAGAAAAAAGTGACCTTAAGACATATAGAACCATACAACTGGAAGGGACAGTGAGGACCATCGTTCCCAGTTCCCTGCACTAAGGGCAGGAATAACTAAATCTAAAACTTCTCTTCCCCACCAAGACAAGAATATTTTGCTGATTCTTACATGTATCAATAGTACCATATGCCATCATAATGGTCGATATACGGGCCACATTATGTTTCCTTTTACACACACCAGTAGAATCTCTTCCTTGCCCATTCACTCATTTTAAAAAGGAGTATATACTAAAACTATAGCGACAACCTTCTGGAACTGCAGAAAGGGTAAGAAACCATCAGCTGCTATATAATCACAATAACTATACTTAGAGCTAAACCAACCATATGGAGCCAACCACTGAATATTATTTTTTCATTAAGTTTATGGTCTGAAGTTAGCAATTATTGTCCCATTCCAGTTATCTTAAAACATGCCCTCTACATGAATTGAGTTCAGAGTGTGGTGATAAGACAGGTAGGGTGGAAGTTTCACTGGCTTCCACGTACGGTGAAAGGGAAGCTTGTGGTACAAGAGCTTGCTGAGGCCATAGCAAACAGCCAAACTCTTACACAGCACTGCATCTTCAGCACCAGCCACCACCAGCAGCTGCCACTTGCTGTAGGAGAATTCGCCCAGTCTTTGTACTGGCGTTGATATTCTGACTAAACTACCCAGCTGGGTTGAGCTCTCCTTTGTGTGCACAGGCTCAGCCTCTTCCCTGTGGCTCATGAAGCACTGGCTGTGAGGCTCTGCTGTAGTGTACACGTGGTGCACACAGCTTTCCATGTACTAGTGACTAGTTCTCTGGTATTTCTGGGAAGCTGGAACTAGTGAAAGAATTTCAAAGGGTAGCACAGTGGCTGGTGTTCTGATATGCTGGGATTTCACACAGTTGTCTTCTGTTTAGTATCGTGTGGAAGACTGCTTTCTCCACTGCTGTACCTTAATTGAACTGGAGCCCCCTCGTACTCCTCAGAACTAGTAGCATTCTTTTTATGGATCCGTGACTAACACTTCTACTCCTTAGTTTTTTTCTCCAGAAGTAGGAAGGGAGGAGGGAACAGAGAATGAGAGAGAAGATCCAGGAGTGAATGCTGGTGAGATAATCATAGCACCAGAGTCCCCAGCGCTGTGATCTGCCTCCAGCAGTGCACCTGCTTTGCTTGATCTCACTCTGAGGTGGAACTTTTGTAATTGCATCTCATCTAATCAGGTGGAGAGAGGGGGGCAGCTATGTCATCAACTTCAAAGTGTAATTTTAGATGGACGTTGGGGCTGGCCACCCCCAGAGTAACCATCCCACCCAGGAAATGTTTTGCCTTCCCAGATCAAATGGAAAATTACTGTGACTTGTTGGTACTAACATAACATTGCTACTTTTGTGACATTTCAGTACTTTGTGGCTTTCTTTCAGTACTTTCCCTGACTTGTCTGTATCATTCACACCACTTTTATAGGTGTGTTCATACTAACAGAGCGATCCACACTAATTTTATACTTGTCTTCCCACTTACAGAGCCATTTGAACTATCTTTATATGCAACACTAAAATCAATGGCTCTTCACATAACAGGATGTTAGTGAAAGTGAAAATTTATTATTATTCATTATTATTATTTATATATATAGCACTAGCAGTGTACCTGGCACTGTACAATCAATGGATAGACAGGTCCCTACCCCAAGGGGCTTACAATCTAAGAGAGACAAGGGAGGGGGAGACAAGGGAGAGGTGAACATCAGGAGAAACAAGGATACATTCATGGGGTTGAGAAGTTGCAGGTGCACATGCTTAACTTAATTATGGGGGAGAGATTCTGAATGAGGGGGAAGAGGATTCAATTTTACTCACGACGAGCTAGGGATTTGAAAGTTGACAAGGAGTAAGCAGAACAAATGTATCTAGGGAGGGAGTTCCAGGTATGGGGGACAGCAAGAGAGAAGGGGCGAAGATGTCACAAGCAGGTGACTCCCCGGGTGGCCTGCTTGTCTAAAGGTGGCCCACCAGATGTGGAATCAGAGTAGGGGCCATGCCCGCTTGCGGTGCTCCGGAACATTCTGGAGCACCATCTGTGGAGTGGGCCAGCCAAACCTGGGGCACTGACCTGAGGCAAAGCTGTGGTTTGTCTGCTCGGCAGACTGATGTTGCAGCTCCACTTCTAGATGGCCATTGAAACACCATAGAGTTGTGGGTGGCAGCCTAGAGCATCAGGCGATCTTCCCTCAACTGCATGGTATGAGGGGAGGTGCTGTGTGGGTGGACCATGGGCCAGGGAACCTGCTGAGTCTGTTTAAACCCAACCAAGGCAGAGCTGGACAGGGCTGTTACCTCAGTTACAGGTAACTTTTAGTATTCACTATCAACAGCGACTACATTGTTGTATTTCCTCTTTTATATTGCTATCTCCTCCCTGCCTTGTTCTCCCCTCCATCTGAGTTCAATGGACACACCCTGCACCACTGTATATACCTCTTCTTTGGCTTTGTTTCTTCATGTTGTAACCTGAGACCTGCCTGATGAAGGACCCTGTGAGGCCCTAAAGCTTGCATACCTCCCCCAACTGTTGTTGGTCCAATAAAAGATATCGTTTCCTACTTTGTCTCGAAACTGCATGAAGACATACCATGTTGGGAGTGATGTTTCAGGTCAAACTTTATAAATATTTCTCACGTTGTCAGTTACTGCACTGAGGTCATGATCCTGTCAACACATACACACTTTGACCCTGAAACACCAGTGCTAAAAACAGTTGGTCTACACCAGGTACAAGTACTAGATGGGGAGAGAGTGCCAGACACCCCATTTATCCCTCAGCTGAAGATGTTTTCTCTCTTCCATCATACAATAGCTATTCGGGGCACCTTGTCCTACCTCCCTATAAGGATTCTCAGAAGATAGGGTCCTTGATGATCTTATTCTTGCGGGGACGGGGGGAGGCTATAGCCCCCAAATCCTGCTTGCTTTTACAAGATGCAATCCCTCCCTTCCCATCCAGACTAGGTTTTTCCTGATTGCCTCGCAGAGCTCCTGTATCTCAACCTGCAGCCAATGAAAAAACCCCAGAGAAAGCAGTTGTGGGCAGGGATGGAGTGTCAGAGTGTGGAGCAAAGATACTGTCCCCTGTTTTCTGATTCCTGCTTACATTTCTCTAGTTGGCAACTGTTAGCACAGAGGGCAGGGACAGCATGGGAAGTAGGATGCTATTATGTATTTACATAATAACCTTCGTTTTTGGGAGGAAAGTCCAGTAAATCAAATATCTAGTCTTTGGACCCAAATAACATTTTCTCAAAATCGTAAAACCACCACCACTAGGTAGTCAGATTTCTCTCCCTGACATTAGAAATGTATAAAGAAGAAGACCTGTTCACTAGGGGTGCACCAACATGAGCTGGGGCAGCCCGATCCCCTCACACAGCCCGTGACAGGCAATCACAGCCATCGCATTGTAGGGCCAGCAGGGTAGACGGTCCTCAGCCCCTGTGTGGCGAAGCCTGGAGGGCAGTCTGCTATCGGAGGTCCCACCATGTCCCAGGGCGGACCAAGGCACTAGCCAGTAGCCACACATGTGGGCACACNCCTGGAGGGCAGTCTGCTATCGGAGGTCCCACCATGTCCCAGGGCGGACCAAGGCACTAGCCAGTAGCCACACATGTGGGCACACAGCCCCATCCCACCTCCCCTCCCCCTGCCTGCCCACTGTCCCGTCCCTGGCTGTGACTTAGCCGCATGGGAATGGAGACAGCACCTGCTGCTCAAAGTAGCTCACCGTGGGGCAGACGCGGTGTTTGAATGGAAAACTTGATTAAACATTCATGCAGTCTTGAGATTTCAGAGTTCAGTTAACAAATAATGAGATGCACTCAGACATTTTTTACACTAAAAATCTGAGCATGCTTAAAAGGTGGAATTTTTTTTTTTTGGTTGCTCAATATATTTTGTGGTTCAAAAATTACAAAGCATTCTCTGCTAATTTAATATGCCTTTACTGTTGTCATCAACCATCCTATGGTTTGTTTCTCGCTTTTTGCAGAACTTTTGAATGCCTGTGGGAAGTATCTAGTGCCTAAGACTTCGGCAGCTTCTGGAGTGGCCTCTCTGCCATCAGTACCTAGGTGGTTTGATGAGGAATGTTTTAAAGTTAGGCGTGCTCTTCGAAAGTGTGCTAGGGCCCTAAAAAAAGACTCAAATTCAACAAGGACAGTGCTAAGCAAAACTATAAGAAACTCCTTGGGGAGAAAAAAAAGGCCTACCAGTCCAGGGCCTGGGAGGCCCTTATCCAGGCAGTTCAAGCCAAAGACCAGGCTTGTTTTGGGGCATTGGTGAAGTCTGGCTTCAAATCCTCCTGGGTTCAGGGTTCCGTGGAGTGGGGTGCCTGGCAAGCCCACTTTAGTGGGATTTTTGCGAGGATGCCCGATACTATTGTTTTTAGTTCGGATTTCCTTAGGGATACCCCTTTATGGCCCCCTGTGGAGCCAGAGGAGGTGAGTTTGTTGCTGGGCAAATTTAAATCTCGGCAGGCCCCTGGTATGGATGGTATACCGGTGGACCTTTTTAAACATAACCTGGAATGGTGGGCGCCTGTCCTCGCCAAGGTGTTTTCCATTATTTGTTCCAGCGGGGTTATTCCGGCTGGCTGGAACATTAGCATTCTGATACCTATTTACAAGGGTGGGGACAGGAGCCTGCCAAGGAACTACCGGCCCATTAGCCTATTGTGCGTAGTGGCCAAGGTATTTGCACGTTTTCTTCTCCTCAGGCTGGAGGCATGGGCCGAGAGGGCTAGCTTCTTCTCGGAGGAGCAAGCAGGCTTTCGGGCCAGCCGATCGACTGTGGACCATGTCTTCACACTGTGGCACATGATAGAAAAGTATGTCAAAATTCGATCTGGCAGACTCATTATGACATTCCTGGATCTCTGCTCTGCATTTGATTTGGTCAACAGAGCTATCCTGTGGAATAGATTATGTGCCACCAATATGGACTGGAGGCTGATTTTTCTGGTCCACGCTCTATACTCCCATTCCATCCTGACCAGGGGGCAGTCCTCAAACGGGGTCAAGCAGGGCTGTGTGCTGGCCCCTTTTTTATTTAATTTATTTATTAATGGGATTGTGGCTAGTTTATATTTAATTTTATTTATTTATTTTATAGATTTCTACCCCGCCCCTCCTGCCATGCAGCTCGGGGTGGCTTCCAACATTTAAAACATACAATAAAATTAAAAAAAAATAAAATCACATAAATATTATAAAAATATTAAAACAGGGCTAAAACCAGTATAAAATCCAGAATAGGTGGGGGAACTAAACCATCCCCCTACCCCTCCCTCCCAAAGGCCTGGGTGAACAGCCAGGTCTTACAACTCTGCCGGAATGTTAATAGGCTAGGAGCCAGGCGAGCTTCCTCCGGAAGGGAGTTCCAAAGCCGCGGCCCTACCACCGAGAATGCCCTCTCCATCGTGGCCC
>QEPC01012585.1:535372-547946 GCA_003113815.1 Sphenodon punctatus | reverse complement strand
TTTACTCATGATTATATGTTGCCCTGTTTTATATGTTTTATATTTGTATTTTAAAGATTTTAAATTGTTTTATTGTTGTAAACCGCCCCGAGCTGCATTGCAGGATGGGGCGGTATAAAAATCTATAAAATAAAAATAAATAAATATAAATAAATGGCCACATCACAGCCGGGGGTGGGATAGTAGGAAGGCTAAGGGACAGGGTGGGGCAGGGGCAGGCCGGACGCCTGCTCATGTGGGCAGTACTTTGGCCTGCCATGATGTGTGGCGGGATGGCCAACAGCAGCCCGCCCACCTGGCTGCCCAGTGGGGGAGGGGGCAACTGTCTGTCCTGCACCCTGCGCTGGTCCTGAGGTGTGGTGGCAGCCCTCTGCAGTTTGTGTGAATGCACCCCCTGTTACATATGGCTGTGTAGCACAGTTATCCCCTGATGCCCAGTACGCTCTAGAGAATGCTTACAAGAAGAGCTTATTCAGTGCTGACAAGACATTCAGTAGTTGAAAATATACACGGCTACTGTCAAAAATCACCACCCAAAAGTCAGATTCCTTAGAATCAGCAAGTCCCAGATAGAAGGTGTGGTCTCCCTGTCTTCATTACTTAACAGTCCTCAAAGTACTTCTCACCATGCAACCTTATGAGCTACTCTGTCCCATACAGGGACACTCAGCAACCTTCAGCTACCATTTTAAGCTCAATTGTCCAGAGCTGCCTTCCTGCTAACTCCACGGCCTGTCTGTCCCCTGTTATTTGAATCCAGATGTTCCTTCTATGTCTCCAACTGATCCTCTCTTCAGATACATGGGTTCTGGAATGCATTCAGCTGGGCTCTTTCATCCAGTTTACCCAGAAACCCCCAAAACCCATTACTTCAGTTTCTATCCTCAGGGAACTTTCTTATAAGAGATGTGCCCAAGTGGTCCTTTACTTCCTGGTCTCATTGCTGATGTCAGCTCTGTCCATCAGGTCTTGCAGAGACTGGGCAAGCTTCTCAGTTGGAACTGATTTGTAATCATGGCTCACCATGTTCTTTTCATAGAAAGCCTCGTGGACTCCACTCAGGCAAAACCTCCCTTCTGTGTGTCCGCTTTATGAAGAGCTGACATTTTCCTCCTGGAACACACTAACTCTCAATCTTGTCACTTCTTTCTTAGCCTCCTGGGTCTGCCATGGCTTATATAACCAGTTGACTCCTGTAGCACGGGCTGCTCACATACTTGCCTTAGGAAACTTCTGACCCAAAGAAGCTCCTATTCACTCCTGTAAGGGTACTGCAAAGCCTGTTCTGGCAGACCCTTTAATATAACATCCTCAAGGGATTTGCCTTAAAGACTTCCTTTCTAATCATCATTATTGCAACTCATGCCATCAAGACAGAGTGAGGAGCTCAGGTCGGGCACCTCTACTTCAAGGATCTCTTGAGTCTTCATGCATATCAGCCTAGTGAAGCTTAGAGCAATCTACCTTGTACTGAAAGCATTCCGCTCAGAACCTGGTGATGTGGATATTTATTAGCAACTATTTGGCTCTTTACTGTATAAATAGGCAAATGGGAACAAGTTCTCTCCCAAAAAGTAGCCAGGCTTTGGTGGCAGTGCCTCTAGCATAGTGTCAGCTAATTGCTTTTCACCTTGCAGGCAAAGATGGAAGCAGGGGTCCAGGGATCAGCACAAAGGAATGTGCTAGTGGGCTCTTTCCTTTAGTCCCTTTTAAACAGGGGTCATCTTTTTTGCCACTCAAGAGAACACTGTTCTGCTCCAGGGTGGGAGACGTACAGGGGAAATTACCCTGGGGGTAATTTACTCTTTCATTGCCCACCCACCTGCTATCCACATTCCTGCCTATTCATCTGGTTTCCAGGTTAACTAAAAAGGCTCATGGACTCAAGGCAAATTTGGGTTTCATTTCTCCCCGTTGGCCAGGGTAGTATTGGTACATAAACCTGCTGGACTCTATCTTTGACGAGTCATGAACAGACTTACTGACCCAGCATGGGGTCTGATCCATTTCCTGAATTGAGCCTTTCTGTACTATAAAGATGGTTGTTGATAACATGTAAGACACATGACACACACCTTTTTCATTGGGTGTCAGATGTCTTCCAGCAGAACCAAATGCCCTCCACTTTAAAATGCTGTGGACATAAGTGGACCTGATTCTGTGACTGTACCCTGGAATAAGGACGTTATCATCCATGTCTCTTCGGGGGTCGTTATTATTTTGGATTTGCCTCCTTCGTTTATGCCTTAAGGGCCTTAATGAGCCTTCTGCAAAGTTTCATTTGACAGCTATTTTAGCCTTATTTTAACCCGATTCAAGTTGTTTCTTTGTTCTCGCCTTAATGGTACATTTAATGGGCACCCTGAATCTCTGGCCAAAGCCTCTATGGAGTTGTCATCCTGCAAGCCCCTGTTGATTACTTTCATATCTAACAGGAGAATGAGTGAGCTTCAATCTTGGGCAGCTTACCTGCTTTACACAGTCATACATAAAGGCCCAATCTCAATTTCTCCTTAACATGGTATTGCAGGTTTTAAGTGAGCCAGCTTATATCATTACTGGTATTCTTTTCTCACACTTCATGCATCTGATGCTGAGGTGGGAGTATGCACCCTGGACATTATGCAAGCCTTCCTTTACTTACCCGGGAGGTGTAAACCTATTAGTAAGGCTGGGCTCTGTTTATTTGTTATGGGCTTAGATGTTTCAGGGACCCAGTTTCTAAACAGTGTCTCAGTGGATTAGAATGTATATTCAGTTGTATTAGTATCTTGAAAAGAATCTGGTGTCTGGCAATATTAAGGTTCAGTGTACAAGGGCTTTCTCAGCCACTTTAAGACATACAGTTAGAGAACATATTGGACAGAAGAGTGCCAGCCAGTGTTGCTGCATGGTTCTTGCTTGCTAATCTGATCACCAGAGTTGAGTTACAGTAGTGAAGCGGGCTTAGTTCTAGAAAGATGTGCATCCCTATCAATCAATCAATCAATCAATTCACTTTATTGCTTAGCCTGTTTGACCATTGCAGTTACATACAGACAAACCTGTCGATAACCAAACAAAGAATAAAATATAAAATATAAAGATAAAAGTAAATATACCGATAAGCCCAGAGAACTATTTGGGATACAGATATTCTGCATGACCCTGTAGACTTAATATAGTACATTGTATTTCCATTTCCATTTACTTACTATATCATTATATCAGTTCCATTTTCATTTTCAATTTTATGATATAGATGGGGCTCAAAATATGGGCCACTTTCCTCGTCACTATCGTGGAGCAGTTGCCCAACAGAAGACTTACATAAAATTCTGGGGCTCTTCCCTGGAAGGGGGCAATCAAAGGAGAAATATATTTCTTATGTACCACCAAAAAAAGGAGCATTCCAATAAATACGTCTCAGCGAATCGATTTGATTTAAATTACACTGACAAAGGCGTACCTTTGTATCTTCCCTCGACTAGGGCATAGGGTAGCGAGTTCTATTGGCAAATAGAGGATATGGGCCCAGAGCCCTACTTCCACTAATAGCCGATCTTGATTCCTGCCAGGTAATGTCTGACAACCTTTCAGCTAACAACTTTTTGGCCCCTTTGTATCCCAAAGGAACCAGGACCTGTGGATTAAATCCCAGTTGGTTAATTTTATTCTCAACCGATTTAGTCCAAAGATTCGGAGTATTATCTCCAGCAGCACCAACTGGGACAGTGGAGCAGCAATTTTAAAAAAGAGGCACAACCAGTAATTTATCGCCCCCCAGCCAGACCTTCTCTTGTAGGGGTAACAGTCCACATTCCATGCTAATAGCCAGATTACTTACCCCAGCAGGGGCAGATAGTGGAGCCCTAACAAAGCCTGCCTGGAGCTTTTCTAAATTTTTAGTTTTGGCAAGTGCCCATAAATGTGCTCCATATAGCATTTGGGGGATACATTTATGGATGAAAATTTTAATTACTGGGGTAACCAAGTCCCCCCCCCTCCCCCCGACCTGAAAAAGGAAACTAAAGCTTTATTTAGTTGTTTGGTCTTATCATTTATTGCTTGGACTTGCATGGTCCAACCACCATTTGCTTGAAATAGGAGCCAGAGGTATCTAAAAACCCAAACTTGTTTAATCTCCTTGTTGTCAATAAGCCATTTATGCCTCCGTAGATTCCAGAGAAGACCAAAACCTTGGTCTTTTCATCATTAATTTCTAAGCAGTTTTCCCTACAATATTTCCCAAATACCTCCAAGAGTCGCCACAAACCCACCTGGGATCGTGAAAGCAGGATTGTATCATCAGCATAAAGAAGGCAAGCAATACTTTTATCACCCGGTTGGGGGGCATGAAAGGACGTAGCAGAAAATTCTTTAACCACATCGTTCAAGTAAATATTGAACAGTGTGGGGGCTAAGATACAACCCTGCTTGACACCCCTCCCTGTTTTAATACTGTCAGACAGGGCTCCACTATTAATCTATCTTTAATCGCGGTGTCCCTATACAGGCTGTAAATTAAGAATAATAGTCTCCTATCAATATCCAATGCAGCCAACTTTTGCCAAAGACAGTCACGAGGAACCAGATCAAATGCTGCCCTAAGATCAATAAATGCAGCGTATAATGCTTTGTGAGGGTCTATATACTTCTGAATAAAATGGGTGAGGATAAAACAGTGGTCGCTTGTTGATCTCCCTTCCCTAAAACCGACTTGTTCATTTTCCAAAATGTCAGTAGCTTTCAACCAACCTTTTAATTTCAGAAGTAGATATTTTGCATAGAGTTTACTAACTATGTTGAGCAAACTGATCGGTCTATAATTTTTGGGATCTGACGGGCGGCCCTTTTTAAATATCGGAATCACTATAGCCTGATCCCAATCAGCTAGAATACTCCCCGTAGCATTTATCCCCATAAATAGGGCTGCCAGTACTGTGGCCCACCATTTTACTCCTGATTTCAATAATTCCACTGGGACAAAATCCGACCTGGGGGCCTTACCACCCTTTAGGCTGCCAATTAATTCCGATATCTCCTCTGTAGTAACCAGATCCCACTCCGGGGTGGATGGGGATAAACTTAGTAAACTTACTTTTCTCCCAGGGGCAGTAAATAAGTTCTCAAAGTGATCCTTCCAGGCTCCAGCTGTTACCTGGGGCTTACCTAGGGACATCTTCTCCTGATCAATACCCCTCACTAACTTCCAAAATTTGGACAAATCTGTGTCCCTGGCTGCCCTAATGCATCCCTAGCATTAATGACCCTTTTCAAATTTGTTAGTTAACTTCTAACTATTAGCGTAAAAAGTTATACAAGTGATGAGAAAATTTAAAAATGAGACACATTGCTCCCCTGTATCCATTTGTAAGCAATGTATGATACTTAGTGAAGTAGGGTCCAAAGGCTCATGAAAGGCTTCTGTATGTAAAAGTGCACACCAAGAGAGCAGGAAAAAAGTTCTCTAATACTTTCTGATGGAGCAGAAGCCACCAAGTGTTGGCCAACTGCAAACAAAGCATGTATTTTTCATTCTCCTTTATGTTCTGGAAACAACATTTTTATGGAGGAACAGGAGGAATCTCCTTTTTTCAGGAGCGAACAGTGGGAGAATCTGGGTTTGTTGTTTTCACTTCCATCTCATCCTCCCTCGGGGTTCTTTTCAATAGAATTCAGCCACCATAATGACTGGGATAGGATTTCTCTTTCTCCTACCTATTCTTTTAAGTATTCATAATCAGCAGATTCATTTTTTTATTTGTAATTAATGTATTTTGTCTACTGTACATTTTTTAGTTTAATTATGGGATTTGCCAGGATTATCAATTTAAATCCTGCTCTTAGGTAACTGAGAATTGCAAATATACAAGTCAGAATTTGGTCTAGATGATTTTAAAAAAGCAGACCATATTTTTGGGGGGTTAATTTTCTATGCATACTGTACTTGCGAATTCAAGTATAGTTCAAGATGGTCCATTTAGTACATGGAATTTAGTTCCAAAAATACGTCACAGATTTGAGCCAATTTTTTTCTTTTATTATGCTGATGGGAAGTAACTCTACTGAAGTACTTCTTCCAGTTTTGCACCAATATAACAGAACAGAACTTTTCCCATTATTTATTATAAGAGTTGTGTATGACTGATTTTAATCCTGAAAAATTGAATTAAAAGAAAATGCTACAGTAGCTGTTACATATATTGCCATAAGTGTTTTCTAATCCTAATGTACTGCACCTTTAAATATTTTCCTTTAATTTTTATTGTTTGATACTCTTGGTTCAACTTTGACTTTGGGTGGTTTTCTTTTTTTCTTTTCATTTATTTAACTTTAATTTTCTTCTTAACCTATTTCTCCTCTCCCTGCCATCTGATAATTTTGAATTGTTTATCTGTATATAGCTATAGACATAGATGCCACTGGCTTAGAGGCAGAAGAAAATGATATTCCAGCAAACCATCGCTCCCCTAAACCCAGTGCAAACAGTGTAACATCACCCCACTCCAAAGAGAAAAGAATGCCCTTCTTTAAGAAGGTAACACCAACTTCCAAGCTGCCATCTGTCCACCTGCTTACCTGCACTGCGTCACATTTCTAGTCCTGTTAACTGTCTGCGTCCTTTGACAAGCCAATAACATGCATGCTTTGTTATTCTTTGTTTCTTTTCCATGCTGCTGTAGCTAAGCAGAAGCAGAAATCGGTAAGTTTACATTGACATGAGCCGTGTTTATCCTGCCACTGGCATCATTAGCATTATTATCCACAGTTTATACAATACAATCACTTTTAGAATTAAGGAAGAGACTGATCAAAGTATTAGCTGGTTCCATACATTAAAAACACACAGACTAGGATCAGTGAGTGACTCAAGTGAAACATTGTTACAGTACTTATCCTTTTTGATGGAATAATAGGCCGCTGAGGGAGTTTAAACATTCAAGGAAGTAAAAATTGACAACTCAATATAATGCACCTCTCTAGTGCATGCTTATTCTGTCTGTCTTTGTCTCTTTTTTCAAGCCTTTTAACTTATAATTTAGTCATATAACTATAAATCATTATTAGAATCTAATCAGATAATCAACTTGTACTTAAAAAGCTTCAATTTTTAATTTAGTCAGTATTTAAACTTCTAATCCACTAGGTGCAAAATCTGCAGCTGAGCAAGACCAGTGGAAAACTGCAGACTTGTTTTGGCGGTCTACTGTGAGTTTTTCCTATTGTCGTATATAAATTCTTTCCCCATTGTTCTTGCCTTCTCCTCCATCAGTCAGGCTGTAGTATCTTACCTGTAAGACTACAGGACTGGTGGTCCTCTTCAGAATCAAGACCTCATAGGTTAGCCAACAAAGATGCTACACAGTTATGCTGTTGACACCCCTTTACTGGGAACCTTGTTCAGGTATACTATTGATGAGCAAAATATTAAGTAGCTACATAATGAGGTTAGCTACTACAATACTAGTTTGAAAAGAATGAACTCAAATTTCCCCTACCTTCTCCGCTTTTTGTTTTTTAGCTAAAAACCTACACCCACAGATAGCAGATGGTCACGTTCCTTATAAAAATTATCAAGGATGCAGTGTTGCCAATACCCGGATAAGTGGAGCAAGAAATTCTCTTCTTTGTTCTCTTTCTTATGCTTCTTCAAAAGTTCTTAATGGATTCTTCCTATCCATTAAAAAGTTTCCACTGCTTGCTTCACTGATCTCTTTTCCTAAATAGTATAGTTGGTATTCCTAATCCTTTATGGAATGCTAGGAAATGAATTGCTGTTTGTCGTGTTCTCCACATTCTGTTCTAATAAATAGTAGCCATCAAACGGGAACTCGCTAATGAATACTAAGACACTTGTATCTCTCTCTTAGGGTATTTTCACATGTGACAGCACCAGGCACCGCCACGCTTTGATCCTGCCCAGGGTGAGAGCCCTCACCCCCGGGCAGGATCTGACCCCGCTGCCGAACAAACATGCCAGCAGCCAGGGCTGGGAGGGAGTAGGGAGAGGGCAGGAGGATGGGCCCCCTTCCCTGGTGGGCAGGTGCGGTGGCCTATGAGCCACTGCGCCCTCCCTGAAAAGCTCCAGCCACCGGCTGGAGTTAAGCAGAGTGGGCCATATACATGACGTCCCACTCTACCACAGTCCGGGGATGGCTTCCCCGGACTGTGCTGGGGCTAACTCCGGATTGTGCATTGGCAGCAAGCCCAGCACGCAACTCAGAGTTAATCCTGCCACGGTCCGGGACTTATTTGTTCCTGCCCACGGTAAACATCTGGCAGGTGGGAACAAACATGTCACCACCATGGGTGGCCACAATGTGGTAAAATGTGGCCACCCGTGGTAGCGTCACATTTGAAAATACCCTTAGATACTATCTATTTCAAGCCTCTCCATAAGGCTTAATTTTTGTTTCCCAAAGAATCAACTCCAGGGAGTGAGAGTATAAATCTACTTATTCTTTGGCTTCTGTGAGGAAAATCTAAACAACATGACCTTTGACAGTGGGGGTTCTTGTAAAATGCAGACAGTTATCTGCTAGAACTAGATAGATACTTCCACTAACTTAATGCAGTCAGATGGTAAAATCTCTGCCACAAGCTGTCTGTGACAGATTTGACAGTAACCTAGAGGAGAATGTCTCTAGCCTATTCTTGGTCTCTTAAAATATTTCCCAGCTACAACATAGTTAATTCTACCTGGGAAAAGCAAAAGCAGACCTAGAGGTTGCAGCAGTATAGGTTTTAAACAACCACCAGTATTCCATCAAATAAGGTAATTTCTGTACCCACCCTAATTTTCAAGGGTGACTAATATCACCAGTGTAGCTTTTGTGGATAGTCAGCCACCTTATAACTTAGATTTATTGCATAATGACATTGATCCCATAAATATTCAGAAGCCTGGAATGGAGCTTTGTTAGGGGCTTCGCTATAGTGCATGCATCAGATTATTTACATTACTGGTAGTAATAGCTGAAAGGGTATATTTTCATAACTACACAGCAAAGTAGCAAGGCTTTGCTTTTAAACATTGTAAATATGATCCTGCATCGTATAAATAAATCTACTTCACATGCTTATGATGCCTTGGGCACTGGTATCCATTTTTCTTATGTTATCATTTATGTGGTGAACCAGTTTGTTTTCATGTTTTAGACTGCTTATAGACTGCTGCTTGTGTGGCATTTTGTGCTGTCACTGTATTCATGTTTGTCTTTGTTTTTTCTGTTTGAAAATGTTTTTTACCTTGCTGTTTTTTATTGGGATTAATATTGGAACATGTTGAGTACTGAAATAATGAATAATGACAGTATTCTGAGATGTTGACTGATGTATTTGTACTATGTAGGCCCTTGAAAAATAGATCTGGCATACCTCCTTTTAAGCTTTTTCCAGGTTGGTGATTTTGAATTTGAAACTTTTTTCCCACCCTAAAAAAAAACAACAAAAAGCAAACAAGAAAACTTAAACTAATGCTTTCATATAAAGCCAGTTTCAATAATCCCTGTCTCTTATACACATCTAGATGTGTATAAGAGACAGTCCTGGTGGTGTTTTCTTTTTATTTCTATTTTATTTTTAATTTAAAAAAAATAAAAAAAAAATGCCAAACAGTTTAGTTAAAAAAACTGTTTGAATCATTTTCTTCTCATATTTGAATATTAATTCATAAGATACATTATTTTTACCTACACCTTTTAAAGATAAATTGCCCATCCATAACTTGTGCATGATACATCAGTAAGTAGTTTATTAAATACGATGTGATTAACATATCACAACGTTTGGTGTAGCTAGGGGGCCTTCGAGTGAGGAAACATTTCTAAGCTACACTCTTCTTATTTAACTTCTGTGGAAATAATAACATGGCCATTATTGTGAATCCATTTGCTAGTGGTGGTAATATGTAAGTTAGAGTTTGTGAGTGTGACTCTGGAAGCTAGACAGTATGCACTTCCGTAAGAATTCTACTGGTGTCACTATGGCTTAAGAAGCCGGAGACTGGTATACACAAAATAAGAAAGAGACAGCACTTCTTTCCCATTTGTTTTCCTTCTTCCCTCTCTTTTGCAATAGCAGCTGCATCAAATATAAGAATGGTTTTGATTGAAGATTTCTCTTCTTGCATTGCTATCAGAGCCCTCCAGTCAGTTGGTCAGCTCAAATAACTTTAGAAATAACCCCTCCCATTAGCTACTCCAGAAGAGCAGCAAGGGGGAGGCTTCTTTGAAAAGGCCAGTATACAACAATCAGGGTGTAAAATTCTGGTTTCGCAGAACTCAGTGAGAGGCTTGGCAGTGATTTCAGTGAAACCAGAATTTCCACTGAAGGGAAAGAGGAACGGAGGGCAATGGACGTTGAAGCCAAGTGGAAACTTTTGCAAGTGAACCCCTCAGACTTCAGTACACTTCTTTTTTACTGGTTAAGCAGAGACAAAGAAAAGCATTGAATCCCTGATTCCCTCTTGGTGACACCATTGGGAATTCAGTTGCTTATACATAAATGAACAGTTTCCATTTCTGTTGCCTGCTGAGATTCTGAAGGTCCTTTCTCTTTATGCAGACAGAGCACATCCCTCCCTATGATGTAGTGCCTTCTATGCGACCAGTAGTTTTAGTGGGGCCTTCCTTGAAGGGATATGAGGTAAGCATTTTGTCAGAGATTTTTTTAATGTTTGTTTCTGTTTTAGGATGAGGTGTGGATAATGTTGAACAGCTTCAGTTACTGCCACAGTATGATTTATTTATTTACTCAGATTTATACCCTACCCTTCCCCCAGGGCTCAGAGAAATGACAAAAGAAGTCTTTTTACTTTGGCCTTTTTCACACAGATGCCACACACCCCCTCCCGCTGGGTGTGCAGGCAAGGGGGGGGGGGCACGCCCATGTGCATGACATGGCGGTGGATGGGGGGATGGGTGTGCGCCCATGGCAACACCATGAGCGATGGTTGGGAGTACGTGTGCGCTCCTGGCGCTCTTCACCCATCACCTGCCCACAGAGCCATCAGCAAAACAAAGGAGACTCCGTGGGTGGAAATGGGTAGAGGTGGGTGGAGGGCGCACACTCACCTCCACCCACCGCCGGCGCACACCCATCTTCCCACCCAGCAGTGCCGTGTGAAAACTGCCTTTGTTTTTACTTGTTTTCAGAATTCAGATATTGAAAGTCCAGCTTGAATATTCATGTGAGACCCTTCATTCAGTGTCACAAGTTTCCAGTAGAACTTAAAATGTTAATTAACCAACATCCTAATGTTGTTAACGTCATTAATATTTTGTATCATTTATTTGTATGCAGAGTTTTAATTTGTTGCCTGTTTGCTTTTAGGTGACAGATATGATGCAAAAAGCATTATTTGATTTTTTAAAACACAGATTTGAAGGGCGGTAAGTACTTCAGAGTCCCGATTTACTATAATGCAACTTTATTTTGAAAAGGTAGATTCTTGAGGAATACCATTAGTATCACCAGCTGCTGGTTGAAGAATATCTCGATCTAGGAGTGCAGATCAATCGTAAATCACCTTTTGTGTGAAGCAAGTTGTCCTTGGGAGTGTAAGCTTGATCATCAAGCAGGGGAAAGGAAGACTCCAAGAGAGTCACTTACATACTACAGATAAGTAGAGAATAGTTTCTTGTTGTAGCTAAAGTTGGTAACTAAAACCTAGTTGGACAGCTGTTTGCTCAAAATTGTATGGATGGATGAGGACATTTTTTTTTTTTCAAAATCAGGTTGTACGTTGTTTAGCTTAGGTATGTTAGATGTGCAATATCTGTTTTTCACAAATAGATATATTTATCCTTACTCTTAAAGGGCAGTTGTCCAGTCCCTGCTTACTTTTAGATGCATCGTTGGATGCTTACTTCCCAGCCAGCTATTGCCCTGTCTCTAACCTTCCCTTTTTAGAGAAGGTTATTGAATAGGTGGCTGCCCAGCAGCTTCAGGCTCATCTCAATGCTGTCAGATTCGTGGACTCATTTCAGTCAGGTTTTCATCTGGGGTATAGCACAGAGACTGTGCTTGTGGCCTTGACGAATGATCTATGCCTGAAAATTGACAAAAGGAACTGTGCCCTTTGATCTTAGACCTTTCAGCAGCCTTTGATACGGTTGATCATGAGGTGGTGTTGACATGACTGTGGGACTTGGCAGGGGTGCACGGGACTGCTCTTAAGTGATCCTGTTCATTCCCATCAGGGAGGTCCCAGCAGGTGGTTATGGAAGATAGCTTGTCATCCCCTCGGGAGCTCCTCCGTGGTGTCCCACAGAGTTCCATCTTGTCTCCCCTTTTGCTCAATGTGTATCTGAGGCTGCTGGGTGAGGTCATTCAGTGATTTGGAGTGAAGTGTCATCAGTATGGTGAAGACAGCCAGCTCTACCTCTCTTTTTCATCCAGCCCAGGTACTGCAGTGTCAGTTAGGGGCGGGAAAACCGGTAAATCCGGTATCCGATAATGCCGGTACCGGGCGTACCGGCATTATCGGATTCGACCCGGTAAATCCGGTCCGGGTACCGGATTCCGGGTACCGGATTTTTTTACATTGCAGCCATTTAAAAATGGCTGCAATGTAAAAACTTAAAGCCCC
>QEPC01012585.1:477905-521442 GCA_003113815.1 Sphenodon punctatus | reverse complement strand
GGTGACCACAGGTGGGTATTCACCGTGGTTCACCGTGATCTCGTAACGTCTGAAGACACCCTATGAAACACAAATATTTACTTTAATAGTGAAATTTTAAAAACTTTATCAAGGCTTTTGGGAATGAGAATCTGGTCTCCCACTATTAGTTCTGGTTTTATAATTTAGGACCTATTAAACCTGGCAGAAACTAACTTTGTAAACCACGTCTGTTTCTTCCATGGATGCCTTTCTGTTCCTCCCTTGTCCCATATATGTCTGGTCTACTACAGCATTAAAGACCAAAGAACTAACCTCTGCATCTATTCCTGGTCCCTATTCCATCCCTGATCATCTATTATTACACATCAGTGCTACAACTCATACATTTTACAGTCTCAAACATAATGAAAATTAATATTTTAAATGAAAATTAAGTTTTGCCTCTGAATTGTTTTAATGTAATCTGATTATAAGAGTCATGTATGTTCAGAGTGGCTAAGGGAACTGGGGGGCTAACTTTTCAAAGCAGAAACATTTTAACAGGAGCAATTTACCCCAACTTTAAGCCATTTTTCACTTCTGCGTTAATTTTGGACATCTTTTTTCCTGCAAAGATGCAGTCCAGAAGCACATAAGATTTTTAGAGGAACAAATACTGATTTGTGCCCAAATTACCTTTTGTCTGTGTGAACTGCTGCAAGTTCTTTTAAAATGTACCACTCACTGTTTTATAAAATTTTACTATAAGATTTTATATGGTTGATTTTTTCCTTGAAAATATCAATCTTGCATTAAAGATTCACATTACGCTTTGTTAATAGGAAAGGAAGGAAGAAAGGAATGAACGAACGAATGAATGGAGTGAAAAATTGCTGTACTTGCACTTTCAATAGAATCTGTTTTGGCTGGGGGAGGGGGAGGGGTGGGAACTAAGCCAAATGAGTGCAGCCACATAAACTGTGGAGGGCCCAGTCCCCTTGAGGGCCCAGTGTAGGGAGCAGGGCAGTGGGTCCCACCCCCGCAAGGAAGCCAGGCAGGTCACTGTCAGAGCTCTTTACCACAGCAGGGGCAGGCTGAGGTGCAAGGTGCGGGCGCCTGGCCCTGCCCTGCCTCCCTCCCCCATCCTGACCAAATTCCTGACCCTGGCCATGATGTGGCAGCACATGACAGGCGACAGCGCCCGCTGATCAAAGCCCTGGTGTCGAGCTCACTGTGCGGCGGTGCAAAAAGGACCCCAGCACACAGGATGCCGCACCTTGGGCAGCCTTACCTCATTTGGGGTACGCAACATGTCCTCAGCCTTTTTGTGAGGGCGTATCGTATAGCTGCTCGCCCCAGCAGCTGGCCACACAGTGCACTGCTGCATCACATGGTCCGACTGCACAGATTGGTTAAGGCTGCCCAAGGCATGTCGTGTGGCTGCACTCATTTATGAGACCACCCAGAGTATGGCAACACAGAAGTTTAGTACATAATAGGAGAATATTAGCTGTGCTGTGTAGATCAGAGTAAGATTAACAAGTAGAGCTGAACACCTTCAAGAAAGCTCAAACAACTGAGGCAGCAGGACAAGAAAGAAGGCCTGAAATAAGGAGCTGTATTTGGGAGACCATAAAATGTTTCTTATGTTCCCAATACTAAAGTTCTACTCCGTCTTCAATGGAAATCTTGTGGCAGTAAGGACTGAGTGAAAATAAAGACTTTATTATTTGACCTATTACTATCAATGGAAAACTCATATGAGGGTTAAATATTTAATTTGTGAACAAGTTTAATTCAAAGTTAACCTATGGAAGAAATTTAGCAAAACGTTAGCTCAGTTGCAAAGTATTTCCAAGCTAAAATGATGTTTTAGTAAGCTCTGGTACGAAAGCTTGTTTTTGTATGTTAAACTGCCACATACAGACAGAAAAATGTTTGCTTGTCAATTAGGGTAGATTTTCCAATGCAAAAGTGGCATTTGAGCATGTAACTCTCATTGAATTTCAATAGAGTTTAGGGCACATAAATGCCATTGTTGTTTTTGAAAATCTTTCCCTATCTTTTTAATATGTATAATCTAAAGAACTAAAGGGAAAGGGCAGTTAATTTTGCAACTGCATGAAAGGCTTTAAAACCTATGCTCACAGAAAGTACAGTCCATGGTTAGAACTCACTGACCTGTAATTTGGTCCCGTATTGGCATATATGTAGCTATTTACTTTTCTATATGTGGCATCTGCAGACGCTCCTGCAACTGCTCTATGGCTGTTTATACACGAGACAGCCCCGCTCTCGTGTACAGCACCCACTCACATATGGAACCCACTCATGCCCATGAGACAGCCCACAGATCGGCTGCGTGGGATGAGTGGGTGCCGCCCATGTGGATGCTGCAGCTGGTGAGTTGGGGATGTGTGCGTGCTCCCGCGACCCACGCATCCCCATTCATCCCCCACGTATCCCCACTCACAGAGCAACTGACAAAAGTGGGGATGTGTAGGGGGTGGGTGTGCGCCCATGTGCTGCCCACGCTGCGGTGCGCACACCTGCCCCCCATGCTCCCACGGCTCATATAAAAATTACCAATTTTTTAACATAATTTCATTGTCAGTATCAGGGACCCAACCCTTTTTCTTGTTTGTTCCTGTTTGTTACATTTGTTTGCTACTGTTGCTATAACCTTATCTCATTGTGTATGCTTTGTACACAAAACCTGATTGTCTTGGCTTTTTCCATTCTTTGCTTCATTAATGCCCTCCCTTTCCAGATATTTTGGGTATGTATATATGCTTGCTAATTATTTTTCCTACTGTTTTTGCATTCAGTGCTTGTTATGCCTCACCAAACCATTATCAGTTTCTAAGAACCTGATTTCTAATTATAAAAACAAGTGACTGGTGTGCTGTGTACTGAATTTTCGTAGAGGATGTTACCAATTTCCCTTTAAAAAAAAAAAAAAAAAAAAAGCCAAGTTGAGATTGACAAGTAAACTCTTAAGTATCAGATTTTAAATTCCAGGTGTCAAAATTGTATAAAAACAAAATAAAAACCAAACACACATTGGTCCAAACAGGTAAATGTGCACATACAGAAGCAGTTGTGTATAGTTTATTGCGCATATATCGATGATTGTGCACACCGTGACCTATTTTGTGCACGTGACCGTTATCTGTATATGCACACAGTTTACATGCTTAATGTGTTTAGCTTTAAAAAATTTGCCTTAGAAACTTTGTAGAATTGCTTTGCATTTTGCTACATTAGTATCCTGTAGATTGCATTCTAAAGAGCAAAACTTTAAAAAGCTATGTATTAAAATGTAAATGTTATTGATATTTGATCCACAATTCATCCAGTTTTCTTTTTATTTCTACTTGTCTGCAACCTTGACAATGCCCTGCACAGTGGTAATCTTTAATACAGTATCTTTATGATTTTATTACTGCAAGAAGATAATCTGTTCATGGCATTAAGCAGTGTTTCCTATCCTCAGTATTTGTATTGATGACTTTTATTTGCAGAATCTCTTGTATAATTCAATGGTAACCCTTGTTTGTAACTTTTCTTATGAAACAAATGTTTCTCTGAACATAAACAAATTAAAAGCCAGCTGTCCCCTCCTCCGCTTAAAAGCTCCCTAACTATTGTGTGTGTGATATGAGAAATTTGAGGCATGATTCAGCCAAGGACCTTTAAGGGAACAAAGGTGTCAGTACTGGATGCAAAGAATCTGCCACAGAGCTGAGTGCAGTGGCTGGGGATGGGAGTGCTTCAGCATCACTGTCACCACAGAGTGGAGCCTGGTCATCTCCTCTGCAGCCTCAAAGAGAGAAGGTGCAAGGGTTTGGAGCGAGGATATGGCATCACATGCCCTAAGCCACCTCATTCTGGAGTCTGCATAATTAGATGGAGCTTCCAATTCTTCATACCCTTATGATTTGTGAATGGCCAGGTAGGATCGTCTGGCTATAGTGCCAGCTTCCTAAGACCCTCCCTACCCACTGGAGCCCAAAGCTGTGCATCCTCTGTAGGATAAAATCTCTAGTCAGGAAAGATAGTTTAGGTCAGTCACCCAAGAGCTTATTATAATCCATACAGAGGGGAGGAAGGCATTTACAAATCATTACCACGTCAACATGTCTCTGTCTCCTTTTAAACTAGAGATGCCAGTCCAAACATGAAGCTGTCAACAAGGAATGTGTAGCACAGCTCATTTGGGAAGGAGGGATGGGAATACTAATGCTCAGCTGACTTGAGTCAAAGAATGGGCTTGTGCTGCAACTGTGGGTGTTAACAGAAGTGATGGAGGACCACTGCTGTCACGAGTTAATCAGGACTGGGATGCCACTGGCAATCTGGTCAGGACTGGGTCCGGCCACGCAACAAACGTTCACGTGGCATGGGAAGGTGGGGGTCAGCTGTCCGCACATCCATGCAGCTCCCCGCGCTGCTCCCAGATGGAACTCTTTAAGAATGCTTATTTAGTCAGCAGTGGCAAAATATATAGAAATAAAACATTGGCAATTTACTGAAGTTAAAATTTTCTCAATTTAAAAATAATTTCCCTGGTTCTTTAAGATTAAAAGTCATCTATTTTTTTTCACTCAACGCAAAATTAACTTGTAGAACTTACTGTCAAGAAAGTCATAACCTCTTACTGTTGGGAGCTGGAACAAGAGGGGATGGATTGCCCATTGTGTCCTGTTGGGTACTTCTCCCAAGAGAGAGATTGGCCACTGTCGGAGACAGGATGCTGGATTTGATGAACCATTGGTCTGACCCAGTATGGCAATACTTATGTTCATCAGTTCCTTGCCCAAGAGTGCTCAATTAAAAGAGCACTCTTTTTATTGAGACACTCTGTGTTTTTACATGAGATGCTAGCCCATGTGGACACCCAGGGGGCCACGCATCTGACCACCCATCTGAAAGTGGAGCGGGGGATGTGCACTCCCGTGAGCCACGGAGCACCCCTCATGACCATGCACCGAGCACTGCTGGGAAATCCAGAGGGCTCCATGCAGGGAAAGCCAAATACCTTCATGGCAGCGGGAGGTCACAGAGCCCCTGCTCATATGAACTGGGGCGGCCAGCCTTGCCAGCAGACCAGTCCACCACTCAGAGGCACTGTGGGTGGGGACACATACATTACAAGAACTGGCTGGGAGTGCTGGGGAGCCTGGGTTCCCCCTCCCCCATGGTCTGTGGGTGGCAGCTTGTCTCCATGGCTGGGGTAGCCACACTGGGAGCTGCCCGATTGAATCCCTCCCTACGCACTCCACCTGAGTGGGTGCTCCGCGGCAATGCCACTCAGCGGCCACAGACTCCCACCCGTTGCTAGTTTCCAAACACCCACTGTCATTTGTAGGCATTTCTTTAGAATTAGAATCCTAGAATTGCAGAATTGGAAGGCACCTCCAGGGTCATCTAGTCCAGCCCCCTGCTCCAAGGCACGATACTTTCTGCCAACAGCATCGCAGACAGGTGTTTGTCCAGCTGGGTTTGGTAAGCATCCAAGCATGGCGATTTCATAACCTCCATGGGAACCCTACGCCATTTCCTGACAGTTCTCAGAGTTAGGGAGCTTTTCCTAATATTCAACTGAAAGCTACATTTCTGTAATTTAAGCCCATTTCTTTTTGTTCTGCCTTCTGTAACAGTGGAGAACACTTTTTTGTGGCATCCTTTAGATATTTAAGAACTTGTGGCGTGATCTAGCCAGGGACTTGTGAGCGCCATGCCCCAGTTATCGTGTCCCTTTCCTTGAAGGATCAGTTTAATTCAACTCGCCCTTCCTTGATGGATCAAGGTGACTAACGACAGCATAAAAACATACATATAAAATACAGGAAATAAAACCACATGTAAAAATACCCAAATCCTAACCCTGCCTGTTAAAATCATGGCCAAATTAATAGGTCTTAAATTGCTTCCAGAAGATGCTGAGGCTGGGGTTTTGGTGAACCTCCAAGGGGAGTTCCAGAGCTGTGGAGCAGCCAAAAATACTGTGATTTCGGCTCACAGCAGTTTCCACCCCCATCTCATTTGCATGTGCCCTGAGACCATTTATGCTGTATTATTGGGAATAAAAGCAGCACTTCTTAACTAAGTGATTGTTGGAATTTAGGCGAAGCAGGACTAATCTGTGTGTTTAGCTAGTGCATTAATGAAATTAGCTTCAAAGAATGCGGTTGCTGCAGTGGATATTACTGTTTGCAGCAAAGAAGTTATTCTGAGCTGCTCAGACCTCAGCTGGAGTACTGTGTCCAATTCTGAGCACCGCACTTTAAGAAGGACATTGACAAATTGGAACGGGTTCAGAGAAGGGCGACAAAGATGGCCAGGGGTCTGGAAACCAAGTCCTTTGAGGAAAGGCTGAAGGAGCTGGGTATGTTTAGCCTGGAGAAGACTAATAGCGGTCTTCCACTACCTGAAGGGCTGTCACAGAGAGGATGGCAAAGACTTGTTCTCTCTTGCCCCTGAAGGCAAGACTAGAAATAATGGGCTCAAACTACAAGAAAGCAGATCATGGTTAAACATTAGGAAGAACTTCCCAACAGTAAGAGCTGTTCAACAATGGAATAAATTACCTAGGAAGGTGGCGGCTGTCCTTTACTGGAGCTCTTCAGTCAGAGGCTAGACAGCCATCTGTCAGGGATGCTGTAGTTGTGAATTTCCTGCACTGAGCAGGACTAGATGTTGGACTAGATGACCTCTGAGATACCTTCCAAGTCTATGGTTCTATGAGTCTGAGCACAAAATGACAGAAGTTAAGACTATGGCCCTTTTTACACGTGACGGACCTACGCATGCACACGCAGGTCTGCTGGGTGTGCATGCGTGGGTGCCACCCGTGTAAACACTGCGGGGAGGGGCTGTGTGTGCACGCTTCCGCAACCCACCCATCAGTCAACAATGGCCAAAACGGTGATTGCTCCATGCGTGGAGATGGGTGTGCGTTCATGTATGCGCACCCCCACGAGCCACCCACACCCATCTCCCCTGCAGCCATGGCCTGTTTAAAAAGGAGCTATATGTCCGCAGCTTGCAGGGCAGAAAATACAACCAGAGTGGTCGCAAGGGAAAGATCAAAGAGAGAAGGATGTCTAGATACGGGATGATTGATTTACGGTTGGTGAGTGTGAGTTAACTCTAAAATGTGCACACAACCCAGCAAGGTCAGACTGGTCTCATGTCCTTGGTTAGTTATCAGTTCATATTTGGCTGTTGCAGCTGAAAATCAACATACTTTGCTTTATCTAAACAATCTAGGATGGAATTCAGTATTTATGGCTAATATTCAGTCTGGTCAGTTTGTGCCTCATCACCAATTCCCAGCTTGAAGTGCTGGGAGTATCTTCCTGGTAAAGGGTATCCCCTTGTGATATAGGGTACAGCCACATGATACACTTACTGTGCCTTGGGCATTCCTACCACGCAATGTAGTGCATTGTGGGGGAGGAGAGAGATGGGGGTGTATTAATATGTTTTATAATTTTATTATTTTAATTGTTGACCTATGTTGTGAGTTGCCCCGAGCTGTCTGTGGTAGAAGGGACGTGATATTAAATGTTTTTATTAAATAATAAATAAATATTGTGTGCCTGGCAGCTACCAGGTGTTCACCCCACTAGGGACCAGGGCAGGAAACTGGCTGCTATGGACCAGCGTTCTCGGGAAAAAGCTGGGGACGCAACACATAGCAGTCTTACCCAAAGTGGGGTACGGCTGGTCAAGGCACACTAGCATGCCGCTGCTTATATACCCAGTCCCTGCCGCACAGCAAGGTCTGCTGCGAGGCTTTGAGCAGCAGGCACCAGCTCCGGTCCCTCACAGCCATGTCACTACTAGGGGTACAATAGTGAGAGGACATGGGGAGGGATGCCCTGTGGGGTGGGGAGAAGACAGCCATCTCTCCTGCTCCCCCTGCTGGCCTCGAAGTATGTCAGCAGCGATTGCATGTCTAAGTCCACTGTAACTTGTTTGGAGGCACCCATAGAGTCCAAGTAGCAACTTCTGTACCAACCCTGCTTTCTGCTGTGGATATCATTGGCATAGCAAGGGACAGAGTATTGCTAGGAGTTCCTCATGTCCCCAAAGATTCCTGGTTGCTGTACATGTAATAACTCGGTGCTGAGACTTACACAGGCAGGTGAGCTGAACGTAGAGTTTACATTCTCTCTCTCTCTCGCCTGGAGGCAGGCAGTCTGTTGCTGGGTGTTGCTCCTCTCCCTCAGAGACATTAGGCAGGATCCAAGGCTTTGACTGGCCACCTGGGCATAGGGGAGGAGCTAATCCTGACTTGCCACCCAGACTGCTCCTGCCTCCAGATGAGAGAGGATAGGATCTTCACTTCCGCTTCAGGGAGGAGTAAGCAATATTTTTTTCCCCCTTCTTCCTTTTATTCTCCCCCTCCCCCCCCCCAATAACTCCACCATTTTTAGAGAGGGCAGCACAAGGTTAGGGTATAAGCCTGTGCCAGTTCACCTCTAAGGCCGTATCCCCACTTCCACCATGGAGAGTGGGAGGGGGAGCCCCATCCTTGAAGGGTCAGAATTGGCTGTGGGATGAAGAGACCAAGGCACCACATCCCTAGGGCCCTATCCGGAACCCCCACATGGAGTCACCTTGGCAATCCTCACTCCTGCTGGAGCCTCCGGATCAGCCACAGAGGCCTGGTTCGCCCTCTGGAGGTCAGCTGGACAAGCACCTGTCTGCGATGCTGTTGGCAGAAAGCATCCTGCCTTGGAGCAGAGGCCTGGACTAGATGACCCTGGAGGTACCTTCCAATCCTGCAATTCTAGGATTCTAATAAAGAAATGCCTGAAAATGACAGTGGGTGTTTGGAAACTAGCAAGGCGACGGGCGGGTGGGAGTCTGTGGCCGCTGAGTGGCATTGCCGCGGAGCACCCACTCAGGTGGAGTGCGTAGGGAGGGGTTCAATCGGGCAGCTCCCAGTGTGGCTACCCCAGCCATGGAGACAAGCTGCCACCCACAGACCATGGGGGAGGGGGAACCCAGGCTCCCCAGCACTCCCAGCCAGTTCTTGTAATGTATGTGTCCCCACCCACAGTGCCTCTGAGTGGTGGACTGGTCTGCTGGCAAGGCTGGCCGCCCCAGTTCATATGAGCAGGGGCTCTGTGACCTCCCGCTGCCATGAAGGTATTTGGCTTTCCCTGCATGGAGCCCTCTGGATTTCCCAGCAGTGCTCGGTGCATGGTCATGAGGGGTGCTCCGTGGCTCACGGGAGTGCACATCCCCCGCTCCACTTTCAGATGGGTGGTCAGATGCGTGGCCCCCTGGGTGGCCATGTGGGCTAGCATCTCATGTAAAAACACAGTGTCTCAAGAAAAACTTTCTGGCTTGGCAGTCCTTTCAATTGAACACTCTTGGGCAAGGAACCGATGACATGACAAGAACATACGTTGTGCCATACTGGGTCAGACCAATGGTTCATCAAACCCAGCATCCTGTCTCTGACTTTTTCCCCTGGGAGAAGTACCCAACAAGTCACAATGGGCACTCCATCCCGTTGTTTCAGCTCCCCACAGTAAAAGGCTACGTTCCCAACACCTACTTGGCTAAGACCTACTGTGCGATTCCTGTGCTTTCTCTGGGACCCATTCTCAGTCCCACTTTGCCTTTGATTCCTCCAGATCCTCTAATGCAGGGAGTTCCAATCATGGGCAGTGTTATTATTATTATTATAATTATAAACACTTATATAGCGCGAGCCATGTGCCTGGCGCTGTACAGAACATAGAAATAGACACGGTCCCTGCCTGTGGCTTACAATCTAAAAGACAAGGAGGGGGAGACAGGGAGAGGGGACAGTGGGAGAGACAGGGGAGAAGACAGGCATAGGATGCATCCCTACTCCTCACTGAAGGCTGTGGAAGTTATAAGAGCAATGGCAGAAGCCTCTCTTCAGCTAGGGCCCATTCCAAGTCCCCATAGGGGCAGACACTGTGGGTTGGTAGCCAGCACAGGCCCTCCCACATTAGCTCAGCCGAGGGCCAGCCCAGAAGGAGGCCACGTATCAGACCCTCCCATGGTGCTGATGGGACAGCCCCTTGGGCTTCCTCAGCTATCCCCTTAAATCCGAGGATGTTCTTCCATGGAATCCTTGACATAGAAGAGATTCCTCCCGCTGTACTATAGTGGCTAGGAAAGCAGCTGGTCGCTAGGGGGTCAGAAGGAGTCTCCCTTCTGCTTGCTCCAGGAGAGAGGCGGCAGATCAAACAGAGCCACAAGGTCCTGTCCTGATCATTAGCAGAGCAAGCTCCCCCTGTCCTGAGTGCTTCCACCCAGAATCTCCTATGCCCAGAAGGTAGTGGAAGGGAAAGCAGAGGAACCTACCTGTGAGATCCCTATCCTGGGCAACCCATGAGATAAAGAGGACGGGGATTGCAGCTAAAGCAGGGGTTCGCATCTTCCAGCCAGAACTATTCAACAGAATAGTTTAAAAAGTTGCTGCCCGCACTGGCCTTTCTGTCCCAGTGCCTCCACCTCCCCTGGATGAGGAAAGGCCAGCGGAGGATGCGGGTCCCTCTTGCCCTTGCCTTCACTGTATCTTAAGGTTCTTAATACAGAATACAGAGTCAGTTCAGCCTACACACTCTCTAACCAAAACATTGTACACCTTACCTGAGTTCCCATCGGGACCGTTCATTCTCTCTAAGTTGGATGCAGGTGCTTCAGATCTGGCCAAGGCCTCAGTGCTTCCCACAGATTGGGAGGGTGCCCCTAAGCACTCTAGATTACAAAATTGAGGCTTTCCTGCACAGACATTTTGAAGCTGCCTCAGCATTGTGTAGGGCAGCAGCTATGGATTCTACTTTCGTTAGGGCCATTGTTCTCTGGATAAAGATCTAAATACCATAGCTCCCTCTAAGGAGCTCCAGACACCCAACTGGAAGCGGGGGGGGGTGGGTACTTTGCGTACAATAGACAACACTGGCGGTGAGGGGCATGTCCTGCAGGACAGAGCTCCAGACGTCCGGCAGCATCGGACAAGTCATCTGCTTCCGCCGCCTCCTGACTTGAAATTCAAGTTCAGGTACTAATAGTTCTAGCACTATTTGAGAGGGTAAATAACCGTTCCTGATCTTGTTTTACACCACTCAAGATTTTTAAACCTCTATCATGTCCCCTCTCAGTCTTCTCTAAGCTGAAGAGACCCAGCTTGTCAAGCCTCTCTTTGTACGGAAGCCGTTCCATACCCTTTATCATTCTCGATGCCCTTCTCTGTACCTTTTCTAGTTGAGCTATGTCTTTTTTAAGAATACAACTACAAACCTTTGTGTAAAATATCCACTGAAATTGTTTTAAAAATTAGGCCTAACGTGGCCAAATGTAGATTTTTAAATTTAGAAATTTAAAAAAATATGTTTTAAAACTCTATCTTTCTTTATTTTATATAATTAAGTGTATTCAGATAAACATATATACTGAGGCATTCATAGTGTCCAAAGCACTCATGGGTAGAATATGCACCTCCCTGCAGATTTCATCTTTGGTATATATCTATAGTTTTTGGTTGTACTATCTTTATTTGCTTGCAACTATAATCTCAGAACATTCCTTTGCGTCAGATTTAGGCATTTTAAAATTCATTTTTGACACTTGAAAAGTGGCCTGATGCGACCTGGTGTTTAGAGATGCTGAATAGCTACAGATACCATTGACTTCAGTGAGAGGTGGGTCCTGGAAATGAGCCCAGTTACCATACTTGGATTCCTGAATATGGATAAAGGTATCTAACTTTAGGCATCCAGCTTTGACAAGTTTGGCTCTGAAGTTGTAAAGTTCCTGGCCTCACAGAAAACCAGCCGCTGTTTAGACTAGGAAATCAGCAAAGTTCTAGGTTCTTTTTCCAAGATGTTGTATATCATTAGCAATTCCCTGTATACTTGCAGAATTAATTTCATTCCTCTTTTGCAAGGTTAGTATAGCTCCAGACATAACGGGAGATTTTTCGCTGAGAAAGTGGTGTCCACTAAGCCCCACTAGAAGAACTCTTTTAAGGATTAGTTTGTAAATAACTTGCTGGCTTGGGAAGATTTTATTTCATTTCACTGTTCAATTGTTTTTTTCATAGTCAAAACTTGCTTTGAAGTGTTTGTTTTTGACAGATGTCAGAAATCTTTGACACCTTACCCCTTTGAAATCTGTTTTAAGAAGATGTATGTGGTGCCAAAGGAAATTTCCAAGTGTTTACTTGCTTTTCTTTATTATTCTGGCTCTGAAGTCAAGGTAATTCCCTTCAATCATGTTGCTCTCTAGGTCATGTGGCCTTAACTTACTAGCAGGGAACCTTCTAAGGGGTTCATAAATTATTTCTTTTTCAAGAACCATTCTAAAGTAGTTAGAAGTTTTCTGATGAGTTCTTGAAAAGAGAAATATTCACTATCGGAAAGATCTAGTATATAGATAGGTGTAAATGGCATTGAATTTCTTCATCCGCTTTGCTTATTTTTCGTGACGTGCAAGAAAGCTTTTGCTATACAGCAGGTGTGTTATCATGCTTTTGTTTGTCCAAGACTAGATTATAGTGATGAAGTTTACTTAGGATTATTCTTGCTGTCCACTTGGAAGCTCTATTTGGTGGTGAAAGTAGCTGCCCACCTCCTGAATGGGGCAAGTCAGTTGAGCTGAGCTGCATTGAGGTCTGTGTGGGCTGGATTCCTTTTTACCTCAGCATACAGATTTGGAAGTCGATGATGAATGGGCTGGTATCTGGTGTTTTGTTGGTTTTTTTCAGTATATACCCCACCCTTCCCTAAAGGCTCAGTGCAGCTTACAGCATAAAAATATACATACAAAAAAAAACAAAAAAACTATAAAACTATATCAAATCCCACTTAAAACCACTCCCAACCCCTGCCTCCAAACCTTGTCCATCCCCCTCCCCCCAACACCCCCTCCAAACCATTCTTACATTGCCGCCAGAAAAGGCTAAAGCATGGGCCTTGACAAACCTCCAAGGTCTAAGGTTCTCATGTCGATCATAATGGCTACAATTGGCTGAGAAGCTTATGTTGTGAGTTTCTTAACTTGATCTCAGTCTGGACAACCCATTATTTGAGAGTTCTTACATCTGAATTTTCCTGGATTTTGGGGTAATTCTTCAAAGGTTTATTTAATAAATAAATAAATATTTAATTTACTTATTTATTTATGTCACTCCCATTCCTTAAGACTCAGGGCAGGTTACAAATTGTCATACTTCCTGGTAAGATGTAGGCTGATTTAGGCTACTGTTCTGAAATTATATGTCCTTGGAACTTATGAACTTGCAAGTAGTTTCAGTGGCCTTCTTTAAGTGACATTTTTTGTTTTGTTTTACCTAGTTTGACTTGGTATATTTTTGCTTCTAATAGATAGGCTGCTAGTTTTTCGGCCCATTTCACACAGGCCACGGTGGGTGTGTGCCGGCAGCGGGTGGAAGTGGGTGGGTGGTCATCTCCACGCACGGAGCATCCAGCATTGCCGTCTGTTGCTCCATGCAGAGGTGATGGGGGGAGCGCACCGCCACCCACCGCCCGTGGTGTTCCCACGGGCATCCCCCCCCCGCTGCGGCATTCGCATGGGCGCCCCACACACACACACACGTGCGGGGGGGAGGCTCGTGTGAAAAGGGCCTACATGGTGATAGTCATGGTATTTCAGACCTTATTTAGGCTCCCCTTATGAGTGCCATATATAATTAGTGACATAATTTTTATAACCTTGCTGCCATGGTTTTTCAGTATATCAAAGGAGACATTTTATTAATACATGATTTCCATGGGAGGGAAAATTAATGACTTGTAATTCTGGTTCTCTGAAATATTATTCTGACAGGATTCTCATTTCCGGGTCTCTGATAGAAGACAGGCAGGATTTGCCAACCTTCTAAAGTATTTTTATTGCTAGGGGCAGAATCAAGCCATTTCTGAGCATGCACCATCCCTCTGAGCTTAACTAGTGCCTTGGAACATTCTGGCAAAAACTCAGCAGAGAGGGAGTTTACAGCGTCTTGAAATGGCACTTCACAGGTTGCAGGGCAGTTGCTTTCTCCACAGTGCCACTGCTGTGCTTTGGCTCTGGCTTGGGCCTATCTTCCCCACCCATATCCCCCTGTGATGACTTGACCACACCCCCAGCTTCTTGGTTGACTGCCTCCCAGGATGCAAAGCCACACAGTTGCTGCAGGAAGCTGGATGGCACATTACTTCATGTTCCTTTCTGACTGTTCCTGTTCTGACTCTGTCCCGAACTGTGGCTGATCTTATCCTGCTCTCCATTCCTGCCCACACCCTCATCCTGACCCCTCTCCAGAACCTGATCCCACTGCACCTTGCAGTCCTGATCCCAAGTCCACCTATACACCAGGAAGCAAGTCCTGACAGGAAGTGTGTTTGGTTGGTGAGCAAGGGAAAATCTCATTAGAATGAGATCCTCTGAGAAATAGCATTACCAATAACTGATTTTACATTCTCTCGAGATACCGTCTAGAGAGTGAGAAACTAATGGAAGAGTGAGAATTAAGCTGCAACATGGAGAAAGTATAAACCAACAAGAGAAATATTTGTTTAGATAATTGGTAGGGAAGTACACCAGCAATTATCAGAATATAACAGATAACCTGAAAGATTAGTTGTTCTGGAGCATGCAAAACTCACTGGGTGGTGAGGACTATTACGTGGACTCTCCATCACTTGTTAGGCACATGGGGACTATAATTGGAACAGGAGATGTGTGTATGTCTGTTCCCAAGCTGAAGGGTGTTCCTAGATTGCCACCAGACCATGTACTTTAAAGGCTGCTTATCACCGAAATGAGACGCAGATATTTCTGCTTTGGCTTCCGCTAGAACCTCAGCGTCTGCTGATGTGAGACATGCAGGCATGCTGTGATAAAGGCTGCAGATTTAAAACCTAGTATTTGTAGCGTAAACTGGTTTGTCACCTACTAGCTCTTATTTTACTTCTTGACAGAGTAATACTGCTCTTGGGTAGGAAGGCTTAGGTAGGAATAGATAGCAAACTCTGTTCTCTGGTTGACTGGTGGAGACAAATGAGAATTTGGGATAATTAATGACATTCCCCATGACTCCAGCACACCAGTGGCAATACGCAGGGGCCTGTGCTGCTTGTACGGCTGCCATTTGTGCTGCTTTTTACGGTGTCAGCTGAACTCTGCCGTGAATGGCCAACAGCCCTTTAATTGGTTTGGAAACTGCCCTTTTGTTGTTGACTAAGGCTGGACACTACTCAGAGACAATGGCTCTCTCTTCCTGCTACCCCCTCCAGCCATTCTCGCTGTTGCTTACTCAAAGGGAGGGGCCACCTCAGCCCAGCAGGCTGCGTAGAAGCTGTAGCCCACCCTCCCCCTGCTGAGGAGAGATGGTTCTTAGGTGTCCTACAGCAGCAGCCTGGCTCCATTTGTCTCTGCTGCTGGGTTATACTGGGGGGTTGGGAGGGGGGAAGGAGGACTGCCCCTGCTTATTAGGTGGGATGGGGGGTTTCTGGGGCATGTGGAATGTGGGGGTTAACCATTGTTTGTGTGTGTGGTGGGGAGAAGTATTTGGTGGGGTATGTTAGGGAGGGGGACAGCCTGGGTGGTGTGTGTAATGGGGGAGGGAGTTTTGCTGGGGCATGACACCCAGCTTTACCTCTCATTTTCATCCGACCCGGGCCCAGAAGTCTTGGTGCTTGCCCGGTGTCTGGCTGTGGTGAGGGGGTTGGATGAGGACAAGCCGACTAAAGCTGAATCCTGACAAGACAGAGGTGATGTTGGTGGGTAGGGGCGAGGGAGTGGAGGCCCCCATAATTTATGGGATGCGTCCCTCTTTGGTCCCTCAGGTTCGGAGCCTCGGAGTTCTCCTCGACTAGCAGCTCTCCCTATACGATCAGGTGGCAGCTGTGGTGAGGAGTGCGTTTGGTAAATTACACCTGGTTACCCTGCCTCCGACCATACATCTCGGGCCCTGATCTTGCCACCATCATCCATGCATTTATCACCTCAAGACTAGACTACTGCAATGTGCTCTATGTGGTGCTACCCTTGGTGACAACTCGGAGACTGCAGCTGGGGCAGAATGCAGCGGCTCGCATCCTTACGGGGATGTGTCGTCAGCAGCACATAACACCAGTGCTCCAAGCTCTGCCTATAGTCTTCCAAGTTAGATTCAAGGTGTTGGTTATTACCTTTAAAGCCCTATACGGCCTGGGTCCCATTTACTTGCGGAACCGCCTCACCCCTCGTGTCCTGGATAGGCCACTGCAGTTAGCCAGGTACACCCGCTTGGTCTCCCCAGGTGACCACGTTCGATCGGGTGTTCTCAGTAGCCACATCGCAGCTATGGAATTCCCTCCCTGTGGAGATTTGCCTCTCTCCGAATCTCCCCTCCTTCTGCAAGCAATGTAAAACCTGGCTGTTTCACCAGGTATTTGGCAAGGGGGATGGGTAGCGGGTGGAGGGTGGGTTGGTTTGGGGTTTGTATCTTTTGGGCCTCTATTATTGTTGGGTTTAATGTGTTTTATTTGGATATTTTAAAAGGTTTTATATGATATTTTTATGTTGCAAACTTCCCCGAGCTGCCAGTTAGCAGGGAGGGGCGGTATAGAAGAAATATAAATAAATAAATGTGTGGTGGGGAAGGGGAGTTGCTGGAGTATGTAGGGAGGACACTGCCTGTGTTTTTGTGTAGGGGGAATGTTTATTCCATTCTCCAACATGACCCAGGGGGGCACCCTCCCTCTCACGGTATAAACACCCACTGTTGGGAGACAAGATGCTGGACTAGCTAGACCATTGGTCTGACCCAGCATGGCACATCTTACATTGTTATCCATGCCATATTTTTGAGTGCATACCCTCATCTCCACTTCCTTCTCCTGAGCTCACATTTTCAGTGCTTGAGGGTAGGAACTGGATCCACAGGCTAGATACAGGAATTTGAGGGGCCAAATTAATAGCTGCAGGATAGGTTTAGCCCATGAACAGGAAGTTCCCCATACGCAACTTAAGGCTTCTACAGTCTAAGAAAGAGAAGGCCAGACTTACTGTTTCCGTCATCTACCTTGGGTAGCCTGCTTAAGGTAGAGGAAGGGGCGATGCAGCCCATTCTTTCTTTCCGGTGTGGCAAAGCATCATGTCAACATGGCTCTCAGATAAAGACGTGGCTGTATTGGAAAGGAGCGGAACAACCCTTTAGCCCACCCCTTTCCAGTGTGGGGCCCTGCTCAATGATCATGGTCTTCAACAAATCAACTGCAAACAATGTCTTGACCACCCCTCTTGACATCTAATTCACTTGATTGGGAGTTAAATGGTAAACTGGCATTTGTACCTTTGGAATGTATGACTAGTCTACACTGCAGTAAATTTAAGTGAGGGATCAATGGAAATACTGTAGGATCACCTGGAGATTCATATCTCAGACAGGCCATATTATTACTACTACTTATTTCTACAGCACTACTTGTAATACACAGCACTTTACAGTCAGAGACCAGTTCATACACACACACACATTCCCATTTTACAGATGAGGAACTGAGGTTGAGGGTGTTTTAGACACACATTTCTCCTTGATGTTTGCTGTAACATCCAGAACTTTCTGTGTCTAAATCACTCACCCAGATCTTAAACATCCGGATCTTTGAACTTCTGTGTGAAACTTCTCCCAGAACTTTTGTGTGTAAAACGTTCTCCTGGTAAACTGCTTTGCTCCAGGCAGCTGTGGTCACTTGGTTTCCATGGCAGCCTGTCACGTCTACAGCTGCGGCTACTTTAGGCTGCCTCAGGGCAGTGTTTGTGTGAAGAATGCATCCAGGAACTGCCTCAGGGCAGTGTTCGTGTGTGAAAAATGCATCCGGAACTTACTTGTGGACTTGTAAACCCAGAAGATTGAAACATCCGGAACTTTAACGTGTGTCTAAAAATGCTCTGAGAGGTTGCCAAGGCCACCCAGTGAGCTCATTGACTAGGGTGACATTCAAAGCCTTGTCTCCCGGGTCCAAGTCCAGTACCTTACCAGCACCTTTTTTCTGCTGTAAACATGCGGATTGGGTCTTAAATCTCATGATAACAATGCATGTGTCTGAGAGCAGCATAAAAGATTCAGACTACCAGCTTAGAAGACACAAATTATAGGCAATATATTTATCTAAATTATATTTTTCTAGGAAATGTTGGTTATGTAAGGATGTTGGTAATTTTAACTGTTAACAGCTATCACCAGTCTTCTGTTGTGACAGCTGCACACTAAATTAATATTTTCACATTTGTCATAATGGATTTCTCTTTCATGTTTTCATAACTCTTAAATTTTCTATTTACCTGCAGCTGAAGTCCAGAGTGAAATTGAACGGATATTTGAATTAGCAAGGACATTGCAGCTGGTAGTACTTGATGCCGATACCATTAATCACCCAGCTCAACTTAGTAAAACCTCTCTGGCTCCCATTATAGTATATGTAAAGATTTCTTCTCCCAAGGTAAATATCTGTTGCTGTTAATTCTATCTCCGTCCATGCTGTTTTCCAGAATCTGTACCAGGAGTATAAGAGGTACAGACTCTACATTAGAGATGCCCATATACATTAATGAATAGCTGGGTTTTTTTACAACGGGCCTTTGGATGGAGGAATAGTGTTACTGAATGGAAATTAGATCAATGGCTGCGTAACAAAATCACTTTTCAGAAAGAGGAAAGCTTAATTCTGATAGCTGCTTACATTTGAACTAAGGGCAGATGGCACCACACATGCCTTCTTATTTTATTTTAGTTTTCACTATAGCATTGATTTACCCTGTACCTAAAACATATTTCTTTCCAGACATGCAAACCTACGAATGAAGCAAAAGGGGACAGGTACAATAGAGATGGGTGAAATCCTGGCTCCCTTGAAGTCAAAGGCAGAGCTCCTTTTTACCTCAGGGGGGCAGGATTTAGCTGATTGTGCTAAACCTAGTCTCATCAAAGTAAATTTGTGAAGATTTGTAGCATTTCACTGTGTGGCATCAGAGAAGAAGTGCTTACTGAAGAGAGGGATTGGAAGGACTAGATTTGACTGGGTCAGGGAGAAAATGTTAGTATTGCAGCATTGCAGGCTGTATGGAAGGAGGCACCCATGTGTGTAGAGTTTTCAGTTTCCCAGGAGGGGCTGATCCTGTTCATTAGAGGAACAGAGTTGTGGGGGTATGGGGTGACTGGGGGTATGGGGGGACAAAGTAGGACAGGCAGAGTGGGGTTTGGCAGGCTTGAAAAAGATCAACCTGATTGAACCTACAATAAGCATTTTGAGAATGTCCTATGATTTTTCTCCAGGGTTGCTCACAGCAGTATCTTAGAGATTTAGAGTGCAATCCTGTCCTCATTTAAGCTCAGCACAAGCCTCCAGCAGGAGAACATGCATTCCAGCAGATAACACAGGCATGAGTCCCATTGAAGTGAACAGCACACATGCTATCCTGAAGGAGGACTGGCTGTGTTGCCCATCTTCAACTGCAGGAGACTTTGAAGCTGAGGCAAGAAGAAGGGAATAGACAGGGCAAATGGGCAGAAGAAATGCAATAAGATATTCTAAATAACAATGTGAGCCTCTCTCAAGAGAAAGGGTCCTTTGAACTACAGGTTAGGAAAGAGGAGCAAGCAACAGGAGTGAACTCCCAGTAGTAGGGGTGGGACACAGGACCAAATTTCCATTTTGGTTTTATTTCAGCATCGGATCCCTGAATTTCAGCAAGTGCTCAATTCTCAGTTGTTTTTCCCATTGAAAAATTCCTATTGACTTCAATGGGGAAAAGAACCAAGGACCGTCTGAACACGGATCCGGGACTGAAATAAAACCCCTGGGGTGGGCCATCCCATCCCCACCTCCCTTCTGCCAGCCCCGGAGGGTGGGGGTGGGGATCCATATCCCTAACACCTCTACCTCCATCCACAGGTGTCTGGCTTTACCACCACCCTCCCGGGCCCCTTCACTTGCCACTTACCTGACTGGGGTTGGGCTGCTGGCTCCACTGCCGGAAGCCGGGCCTCATTTGCTGGTGGCGGGAACTGGCTTCTCTGCCAGGCCGCTGGGCCTTCTCGGCTGCAGGACGGTGGAGGAGGCCTGACTGCCTGGCAATGGAGCCAGCTCCAGCCAGCAGCAGAGGAGACCTGGTCACCAGCAGCAGAGCCAACTCCTCCGCCAGGCAGCTGGGTCTTCTCTTCTACTTCTTGGTCCGTCTCTGGTCCGGAGAACGAAGAGAACGCCGCCAACCTGGAAGTGCACATGTGCAAAATGGCCACCAAGGCTATTCTGCATATGTGCAACCCTAATCCAAAATGGTGTCGGCAGCGTCAGTGTCATTTTGGAAGAGGGCAGCCATTCTGTGCATGGAGGTTTCCCCAGCCAGCTGGTTCTTCCCATTGAAGTCAATGGGAGGATTTCTCATTGATTTCAATGGAAACATAAGATCCTAAATATGAACATAAGATTTTGATTGGGAACCAAGAGGGCCCAGTTTTCAGATCATTCAATTTTAAACTGAAACAGCCACTTTCGGCCTGTTTCGGTTAAAACCAAAACTGAAAGTTCCACTTCTACCCAGTAGCATTCGCACACAGAGGGTAAAAACAGACATGTACCTTAACTCCACTTTAACACCACTTTAATATTTCTTATGCATATTGCAGGGCTGCATAGGGCACCAATACAGCCCTGCAACATGCATAGAAAATGTTAAAGTGGAGTTTAGATGCATGTCGATTCACCCAGTGAGTGTCAGATTAAGGCACCAGGCACAGACCATTTCCAGCTGCTTTATGCCTTGGCTGTAGTTCCGCTCAGGACTAGAAAAAGTAGAGGAGAGAACCAGAGAGCAGGCCCTGTTGCATTTGGCACTGCAGCAGTGGGAAGATGGTTGCTACCCTTTGTCCTCCCTCATTTCTGCGCCCTGGCATCCCAGCCGCCTGCAGGAACTTTCCCGGTGCCTGCCTTTGTTTTTGCATCAAGCTCAGTTGCAAGTTCATACAAGCAACGGTCAGGAGCATGTGTTCAACCCCATGGGAATGGAAGAAAGGGGGCAGGGTACAGGTGTAGGACCCAAACCCATTCGCAGAGGGCTCTGTCCTACCGGCCACAAGACAAGGTATGGGCTACAAAGGGGGAGTGGCACCAGCAAGAGCCCCAAGTAACTCAGCAGAGCCAAAATACTCTGAATCCTCAGAGTTGAGGCGTGCCACTGGGGATCCCAGGCACAGTGCATCTTCTGCAGCGGGGAGCTCTTGCCTGGGGCTTGGGTCAGTGGCTCAGGAGGGAGTGAAAAGGAAGCAGGGTTAGGGGAAGGTGAGTAACCAGCTCTGGGAAAACACAAACTTCTCCCTACTCACTCTTGGCAGGGACCCAGAAAGACACCCCTCCCCCGGCATGTTTCCTCTTTCCTACTTGAATTCCAAGGGAGGTAAAAATGAAAAACTCACTCAAGCCTTTGTTCTGCTAATTAGAACAGGCAGGGAGCAGTGTTAAGGACTGATCATTCTTCCCAGGCGAGAGTTAATGGCCTGGCAATTAATGACCAATGTGAGAGTGAATGGTCCTGTCCCAGCAGGAATCCACCTGACCTAATTAGCAGAACAAAGGCTTGGGTGAGTATTGCCTTTTTATCTCCCCATGGAAGTCAGCAATGAAGAGGGAATGTGCTCTTGAAGGTCTTTCTGCAAAGCACCTCTGGCAGTTTGACAGCCCTGATTAAGCACTTGGGGGGATGGGAGGGCCCAGACTAGAGTTCCCCAGGGGATGGGGTCTCCCTCCCCAGTCATGGGCACAAGACACAAGCATGACAGCAGGAAGATGGGTAGGGGTCAGATAGTCCAATTTGGGCAGCAGAGGAGGAGGTGTTAAGGGAGGGAAATGAAAGCAGAGAGGAGAGTGACTGTGCAGGGTTTGGAAAGAGAAAAAGATCTTAAACCTAGAAAATGAGCTGTAATTTGATTAATAAACATGCAATAATATTTTTTTTTAAGTGTTTGATTTTGGAGATTACACAAGCAGCTCTGCCTTGTTGCGCTGGATGGGAGGAGGACCAAATCTTTTCCTCAACCCTTTTTTTGCCTCTGAGAATGCCTTTTCCCATCCCTCTGTATTTTAACTTCACTTTTCTTTTCCATAGGTTTTACAGAGACTAATAAAATCTCGAGGGAAATCTCAGGCTAAACACCTTAACGTACAAATGGTGGCAGCTGATAAACTGGCTCAGTGTCCTCCAGTGAGTTACTATCCATGTATACTTGTGTCTTAAATGGCTGACCTACCATTTGCTACCAAGCAGTAGGCTACTCATGTCATGTTTATAGTATCTTAACCTTCAGCTTCTGTGTGGAAAAAAAACTACATTAAAGGGTTTGGGGGTAGATTTCTTCCCCAGTCCTTGGGCACTTACATTTGCTTGAATGAGCAAACTAACATGAAACATGATGGGGTAGATTTCTACCCCATAGTAAAATGCATGGGGTAGATTTCTACCCTGGTTTATTTTGTTCACCCCCACCCCCCAAATTGGTTAATGGTAACCAACTTTCCTTTACGGATATTGTGTATCTGGATGCAGGCGACGATGTCCGAAAAGGGCAAAGTTGGTGAGCCACTAACTTCCTAGTTTTTGCAAGAGATGTGCACCCGGGGTAGGAATCCAACCCATGACAGAAGATGAGGGTTGCTTGCCCCTTTAAGGATATATTCTAGGTTCAAAAAACCTGCAGTTTAGGACAGGAGTTATGGTTCTTACAAATTCGCTCATGCTTCAAAAAGCATGGAAATTGTAAGTTAAGGCTCCTGCCCTAACTTGTGCCCCATGTAAGTAGTAAAGAGGTTGTACAGTCTCCTGTATTGTGCTCATTTACAACTTAGACTCCATGCACCCACACTTTGCCTTCGTCTTTCAGCCCCAATCCTCTTCCTCTGCAGGTTGGGGGCAACACTGAAGCTGAGGAAAGTAGGGGAATGTGGGAGCTTGCTGCACCCTGGCCTGCTTTCCCTATATGCTTTTATTTGGGTTGGGGAGAACGGGACAGCTGAGTACAGGGGGGCTATGTATGGGGGAACAAGGTTGATGGATGCAGGATGTGTACAGGGAGACAAGACTGGGGGCAGCTGGGGAAGTGTCTCTATGGGGAGGGGACAGCCAGCTGCTGGGGGAGGATTTATGGGGAACAAGACTGAAAATTGGGTGATGTGTATGCATAGATGAAGCTGGGGGGCAGGCAGGGATGGGGAAAGAGTATGAATCCGTAATAGGCAGACAAGTGCTGGGAGGGGTGTGTATGAGGGAGAAGCCTGAAATGTGGGTGATGTATATCCATAGACAAGGCTGGGGGGCAGACGGGTGCGGAGCAGTGTTTGTATAGGGAGAGGGTACCCAGGTGCTAGGATGTATAGCTAGGGGGAGAAGGCTGAGAGATGGGTGATCTGTATTCAGGGACAAGTTTGGGGGACAGCCATGGGTAGGGCTAAGTGTATGCATGTTTTTCACATGTGGTTTCAGTTGGAATGGGATATCCAAGTACTGGGGGGGTGTATATGCGGGGCACAAAGTTGATGGGTACGGATGGGTAGCTTGATCCACTTATGAGGACTGTATCTGAGGAGAAAGCAGATGGCAACCAATCCTCAATGAGGAGCCACAGCCCACAGCCAAATCTCTTTCCAGTATAGTATAGTACTCCAATGCACGATATACTAGGAGAAATATTGCTTGCCTTTAATTACCTGTGTAGTAAGCAAATGCACTTGAGCTGCTGTCTAAGAGAGGAGCTATAAATGAAGGAGAAATTATGGCTACAGTGAAGACAGAGAGCAAGTCCATAATATTGGGGTGGGGAGGAGCTTGCTGTCCCAGTTTCAGTGGGCCTTCCATGGCCACAAATCTAGGCCCCCCCAAGATCCACTATCCCCCCCCAATTCCCCACACCCATTCCCAAACACCCCACTAAGACCCTTTTTACGCAAGACGCTCCCACGTATGGACATCCATCATCCGCGCAGGTGAGCATCTAGTGTAAATGCAGGGGTGCACGCTCCCATGACCCACACATCCCCATGCATAAGCACCCCCCCATCCCCCTGCAGAGCAATTGGCAAAAACACCGGTTGCTCTGTGCAGGGGGAGGTGGGGATTGGTGTGCACCCGTGTGCTGCCCCACACTGCTACACACCCACAGACTGCACCCGCCTCCCCACCTGTTTAAAAAGGGCCTAAATCTGTCACTGCCCTCACGCAGTATGGAGTTACATTTCATCAATTTCCATGGCTTTTTGTCAATTTCAAGGACTTCTAACAAGGGAGTTTTTCTCAGGAGCGGAGATATGGGGGGAGAAGCCCGAGAGAATGGTGAATGGCAATGCAAAAGCCACTGAAGCCTGTCCCAAATGCTGGCTCCTTCAGCTCCAGGACCCACCAGCACAGAGAGCAAGAAGCCCTTAGCTACTGCCTCTTCCCCAGCAGCACTTACCCCACTGTAAACTGTCCTAGTTCAGTTCCCATCAGTGACATCCCAGCACAGCTTGCAACTCCAGGCAGTGAGCGTATGGACCCGCCAGCCTGCCGGGTGAATCTGCACATGCATGAGATATCTTTAACAATCTCACTCTCTCTATTGGATAACATGGGGAATTCAAGACATCATCACTTTAAAACTACCTGATGGATTTAAAAAATCCAGACTCAGAAATGCACATTTGAATTTTCTGACACCTCTACACCTCCAGATGTAAAACTTTAAAAACACTTCTCTCTGTCAACAGGAAACAGTCGCAAAATCCAGAAAAAACATGTCTGCTGTGATTTTCAAACTCATATAACTCAGCCGTTTCTCCACTGAACTGTGTGAAATTTGGCCATCTTCTACCCCTCACCTAAGCGATTGTCCCTACAAAATTTCACAGTGCTAGACTAATGCATCTTGATTTATAACAAGTAGAATTTTTGTGATTTTAACAGTGCGTGCACTGTGCATAGAGTAAGGGAAAGACATAGGTGGCATTCAGACGTGTGTTTAAATCGCACAGCTGCTTCGGCGGCATCGTGCGATTTAAAGAATCCCGGGTTGGCGTGAATGCGGTGAGCGCACACATTTCCACCTAGCCCAAATGTTTGGAGCGCGGTTTGAAAAGTTGCTCCGAGCAACTTTTCAAACCGCGCTCCAAACATTCGGGCTAGGTGGAAATGTGCGCGCTCACCGCATTCACGCCAACCCGGAAGTGCGGGGTTCTTTAAATCGCACGATGCTGCCGAGGCAGCTGTGCGATTTAAACACACGTTTGAATGAGCCCTTAATCTGTGTCAGTAACATGAGTAGTCCTAGATAGAGCCACAAGAATTTTACATGACTTAGTAATTTTTTCTGTTGTTGATTTGAAATCTGGATTAATCTGATCAAAATTGCTTCTATATGTTGACTAGTTAGGAATCTGTGTATTTGGCCACCTCACTGTAGTTCTTCTTAACCATATGTCCACACGCTCTTGTTGACAATTTCACAAGTCAAGTAAATAACATGTCTAACAGAAATCTCAGTCCTTGCATTGGTCACAGTTGTGGTATTCAAGCCAAGTAACCATGCTCGTTTTCTGCCTTTTTAAAATAAGGAAGATAATGCCATGCCATTGAAGGCAATGGGGAAAATGCAGCAAACCTAACTCCCTGTTTATGGTTAATATTATTGTGCCTGTTGTAAATATAGCTTATTTCTGGGCCTCTGCTAAAAATTGATTTCAAATTTAATCTTCCTTCAGCCTGCCCTCTCTGTCTGCTGGTACTCTAGTAGTTCTCACTAAACACTCTCCCTTAACAGGAAATGTTTGATGTAATTCTGGATGAGAACCAGCTTGAAGATGCATGTGAGCATCTGGCTGACTACCTGGAAGCTTATTGGAAGGCCACACATCCCCCTAGCAGCAACCCTCCCAGCCAGCTCCTCACTCGCACACTCGCAACTGCCACTCTCCCTATCAACCCGGGTCCAAACGCTAACTTACAGGTACAGTTTGTTCTCTCTCTTCTCACCACCCTCATTCCTGCAAATTAAGAGAAAATTGCCAGAGCCCAATGGTAAACATGGATCCAGTGAAATCTAGTGAACAAAAAGCAGTAGAAGAATACTTTGCTTGTTTTTGTTGTAAAGAGTTTGACCCCAGCTCGTTATGATAGTTTCCATTGTTCTCACTGTAAAATTCATTTATTTACTCGCTAACCCACAAGGCAACTTGGAATTCCAGGGCTGAAAGTGTGTTACTGGAGCTGCTCTGATACGAAGTGGAGTGCTTGAGCTTTCAGCAGCCACAGAACAGCTGCTGCTGCACTAACATACAGCGAAAATGTATCTAACTCTTTCTATGTTACACATTCCTAGTTGTAAACAGGGGTTAAATACGAAGTAGTGTATTACAGAAAGCTGCAACTATCAATGCCTCTAGTAATTTCTAAGTGATTAAGTCAAGGGCATAGCTAGGTGGGAATGGGCCCCCTGCTTGGGACACCCCATTCCAGTGTGTATGTAATGTATCCTACATGCATCTGCCCTCTTCCCCTGCCTCATGGGCCCCAGTGCAGTAGCACCTATTATTAGATTTGTCTCTGTTGGATTAAGTAAGTTTCCTAGAGCCATGTTCCCAGTGATTTCACCCAGCGGACCTGTCTAACCCCAAAACATGTACAATTAGGAAAAGGTAGACTGTTTTACACACACACACACCCAATATTGCAATAGTGGAAAGGTCTGCCTGCCCCCATCACTCAGATCTTTGAGGAATGGCATTGGATAGACTCTGAGCCTTTTCCTCCTCTGTTCCTCATGCTCTGACTAATCAGAGGACTATGAGAAGGGTCCACCCTGTTTCAGACTTCCATAGTTCTTTCCATTGGAGGAGAAGGTGGTCAGTTGAAGAACCACCTGCAGAGGCTGCAGGGAGTTGAGCACACAAGTGGCTACAACTGAGACTGGCAAAACCTTGACCACAGACTGCTGCAACTTGGTTTAGTGAATGGCTGTGATTGTTATCCAGCTGTAACATTAGTGTAGCTCCAAGTTAGATGAGAACTGAAGAATGTTCCGGGCACTGGAGCTCCTGAGGTGTTAAGGACTGTAAAATAGAGTCGTAGAGATATACAAGTGGTTTGGCTCAAACATTTCACATTCCTTGAATGAGGATACATGCATATTTTACATTAGTACCCGTTGATTTTTCATTACAGTCTCTGAAAGGAACAGAGAGGGTTTTTAATAGTACGTTCCTGAATGCCGTGATCTGCTCTTGCAGCTTCACAGATTTTCTGTTTGAAGTATTAAGAATAAAAGTGTATTTACGCTCTCACAATTTTGTTTATGAATGTGTTTAACTCCATACTGTGCAGCAAACCTGGTCTCATTTGAAACTGAGACCTATAACCTCCTTTTGGTTCATTGAAGACAGATACAAGTAGATAATACCAAAGTGAAGTTTAAACCTGAGCCCTTTCACAGCATGGGGTCACGTGTGTTTTTATTCCAATCTCTACACTATTCCTATCAATCATTCTGGTTTCATGTGATTAAAAATTTAGGAAAATTACCAAATTTATGGGTTTTGTGTCTCATTTTCATGGTACCAAAATCTCACCACCACTCTTTCCTAGAAGTCTCAACAAAAGGTAGCAGGAAAGAGTTAATTTCCTACTTTCACTGTTTTGGACAACAACAAAAAATGCATAATGTGTCACAAAATTTCAAAACCATCAAATCCAAACCTTAAAGCCTAGTCACAACTGGATACCATAATGTTGGAGTGCATCATTAATTTGGATCCTCACTCATCTCTATTAGATTAAAGGAAAATATATTCCATGGAAATAGCCACAGTACCCATTAGATTTTTTTTTGCTATAACAATATCCTAAAAATTGGGGGAAATCAAAGCAGCTGTTAACCTTTCTTGAATCATTTTTCTTGAACTGTATCCTGCTAAAAGAATTTGGGACTAAATCACTAAAAGTTCAGTGTTTCTTTATGGACAACTAGAATTTTGTCTTTTCTTTAGGTGTTTTTACACCAGACGCGTCCATGCATGGCCCCCCCACCAACCACGCATTCGGCTGCTTGTGTGAAGGTGGAGCATAGGGATGAGCCCTCCCATGACACACGTAGCGACCACTTGTGGCCACGCATGGAGCACTGCTGAAAATCAGAAGTGCACCATGCAGGGCCAGCCAAATGGATGATGGCTGCCTTCATGGTCGGGGTAGCCATGCTGGGGACCACCCATTTGAAGTGCTCCGCACGCACATCATGTACGTGGGCACCCCGCCACCATACCACTCAGCGGCCGCCAGCCACGGACCTTCCAGTCTGCCTTACACGTTTAAAAACACCCTTTAAATCACAAAAGTGGTTTGGATTTTATTGGTCAGAACTCCGAAGCAGTGAGTGTACTTAACATTTTGAACATTGTTCAAAATGACCTTTGTGTGTTTGTTTTGTTTGCCTTTAAAACCATTTATTACAAACATGAACACATTTTTAGAACTTTCAGGCCAAGATAGATTATAGATAGGTTGTTTTATTTCTGAATTTAGCCTAACTAGACACTTTTTTTAAAAAAATGCATGTTTTGTCCAAAACTAGCTAACTATTGAGTATTGTATCATTTTTAATGCATCCCTCTCCTAAAAACGCCGATGCCATCTTCACAATTAAACAAAGAGTTACAAAAGAAACCTGCAGCTGAGTCTCATGTCTTTTGTGGACAGGATGCCCCAATTGTTTGGTGTCTGGAACTCCCGATCCCCACAACGCAAATGATGTAAACTTCTGGTTCAACTTTTCAAAGCAGAGGCCAGCTCAGAATTGTACTCTGCTAAGATGAACGGCATGCTGCTTTGGAATTACGTTTGATTAGCTTTGCACCACTTGTGAGCTGAGCTCTTCCTGTTGAAGTTCCTAAGACTGGAAAAATCATTAGCAAGAAACTTTTTAATTCTGAAAATAAATCCTAACACTTCTTTCAACCTTGGCTTGGACACTAAAGCATGTTAATGTGATTGAACCGCAAAGATGAGATAAATAATCACAACTGTTCATTTTACAGTGATTTGAAAACACTATGCCGGTGAAGATTAGGTTTGATTATACTTGGTAATTTTTATTTCCATCTTTAGCTACTAGCAATGTACTAGGAAATGGAATTTTCTGATATCATTGTTTTTTCTTTCCTTGGCAATAATAAGCATCTCAGAAGGGATAAACTGGGAGGACAGAACCCAAGAGTCTTGTCACAATAAGGGATCTAAATTATTGCTGGGGAAAACAGAGGCAATGATTTTATTAGCATTATAATACAAGTCTGATTAACAGCAGATTAAGCTTCATTTTCAGGCTTAGATCCTGGCGTTCCATTGACGTTCCTAATGTTATCTGCCACCACTCTATCTTTTAATGACACTCTCCAGGGATATCTGTTCAAAAGAATTTCCCTGACAACTTACCTGTCACTCAGTCCTGAGAAATCTCCATCAGCTCCTCTGCATTCCCAGACCTACTCCTGCTTGATCCACTCTCTGTCCGGCATGTGCTTGTAGATGTGGCCAGTTAGAATGTTCAGAGAGTTGATGATGTCAGAAGCTATGGAACCTTCAGAAAATATAGTGACCTTGCCCTGCTTCCTGTTTGGGATGTGAGGACTCACTTGTATTATAATACAGTGTTTCTAGTGGATGTTGAATTCTAAAATTTCCTAGATTAGATCCAGAGTGGTTAGCCATCTATTTAAATTACTGACTTAATTATGCTTTCTAATTTAATTTTGACTGAGGAAATTTATTTAAGCATATAAACTAACTGCCTGTTGTGCCATTAACCAGGGCTCTCAAGGAGATCAGAGGAATGACCATTCAGCTGCTGAACAAACTGGCTCTCAGGCTGAAGAGGAAGCAAGGGTGGAACCCATTAAGAAATCCCAACACCGCTTTTCTTCCTCAGTACACCATAACCATCGCAGTGGGGTTAGCCGAGGCCTGTCTAGGCAAGAAACCTTTGACTCAGAAACACAAGACAGCAGAGATTCGGCCTACATTGAGCCAAAGGAGGACTACTCGCACGAGCATGGCGACTACTATGATTCTCACAGGGATCACAATCATAGGGACGAGTCACATGGGAGCAGCGATCACAGACATAGGGAATCAAGACATCGCTCCAGAGAAAGGGACCGAGAGCAGGACCACAATGAATGCAACAAACAGCGCAGCCGTCATAAATCAAGGGACCAATATTGCGACAAGGATGGAGAAGTGATATCTAAAAAACGTAACGACACAGGAGAATGGAACCGGGAGGTTTACATCCGCCAGTAACTTTTGCCCCTGGCAGTCTTGTGTTTCCTTGAAGTCTTGTATAACAATGCCCCTAGAAAAATATCTGGGATTTTCATTGCAGAACATGTGGTATCCTTCTGTATGCTGATTTGTATTGCTGTTGCTCACATAGCAATAGCATGAAATAGAATATTCATATACTTATTTTTTTTTTGGTTAGTGCTATCTACATTGGCATAGTACAACTGCAGAGCTCCTGATGTTGTACTGTGCTCTTTTTCTCCAAGCTGTTTTGGTAGCTGCCACTTGAACAATATCTGTTGCCATCAAGGTGTTGTTAATGTTTTAAAGCAAGATACAATTGATGTTTAATAACCTCCCGCGTATTCGGCAAGCCGAAATCAGCACATACACAACTAAAACTCTCATCTGTTCTGATTTTCAATTTGTAGGCACATGATTTGCATATTGATTTAAGAGCCACTCTTTGTTGCTTGTACCTCTAGTGGACAACATTTGGGGACTTAATTCAGTCTTGCCTTACACACAGGGGATCATAAAGTCAAAATCTATTTTCTATGTACTGGTACTGTGTACTGTATAGACAGTTTATAAATGTTATTTCTGCAAACACCTTCTTACTTACACTGTTTTAGAGTCCTAATGCCAAGTCAGCAGATTTGCTTTTGAATTACTGGCAACTGGAACTAGCCTCATTCAGGAAATTTGTAACAGTGTTCACTCTAGGCACTTTTTCTTCTGTAGCAGAAAGCTTGTACTTACTGTAAATAGGAATGAATGCTTGGGATAAAAGGTTTGATACCTATATCTTATGCCGTTTGTGCAAATTATCATTTTGCATTTTAAATCTATGGCAAAGATAATCTGACACTATAAATTATTCTGCAGTCTACACAGTTCACAAATTGCAATGGACACACTATTTTTTTTGTCAGAATGGAGCACATGTGACGTGGTGTGAGGGAGTGTGTGCGAGTGTGTTTGTGTAAAATATATATATATATATATATAATATATATGACAGAGAGGAGAAATTCAGTCTATGAGATAATCTATTGACAAACACATAGATCACTCAAAATCCCATCTAATTACTTTCTTCTGTCTGTTACTATAAAACTCCAAATTGTAGTCAGAGAACATGAGGAAGTTTACTGCTACAGGTAATTGAGAAAGCATAAATCTGCTGGCTCTTTGTTGAGACTCCAGGCGAGTAAAACCACAAGCAAATGTTACTGTAAGTGTTTCACTGGAAATGTAAAATCTTCGTGTTTTAGAGTATTTGTTTTAGTAAGAAAAGTTTACACAGCTTGTGGAGAGTTATTTTGTTGGGAAATAAATTTTTGTAGCTTCTCCTCTTTTTCTATCCTTGTCAGTTCCTCTCTCTTACTTTGTAGTCAGTTCTTTCTTACGCCCCTGCTCAACGCATTTGTGTTGCTGGCAAGAACCTAGGAAACCAAGGCTTTGGTCGGGAGTCAAGTTAATTCAACACATTTTTCTTTTAGTTGGGAGTAGAAGCTCAATTTCTTTTTGTGCTTAACTGCAGTTGTACTAGTAAGTGGAAGGCATGGTATTATTACTTGGTTACTGCTCCCCTGCCACTGGCTACATTAATTGCTGCCCTGAGTTACAGATAATTCCAGGAGTTCTAGGAATCAAACACCCCACATGGCAGCTCGTGTTAAACAAAGGATTAGAGAAGGGTAATTTAATTTAATTTAATTATAAATGCATTTTTATCCCACCCCTCTCACTCAGGGCAGCTTACAATAAAATAATAAGAACATTAAATACCATACAATTGATGATAAAAATCCAATTCCTAAGTCAGCTCTGTACAATACCACCCCACACTCCCAGAACTATCAACCCATCCCACCCTTCCCCTCACCAAATGTCTGGCGGAAAAGCCAGGTCTTACAACACCAACAGAAAGTAAGGAGATCTGGGCTGTGGTGGAGCTCCACCAGGAGGACATTCCACAGTGATGAAGCAGCCGCCAAGAATGCCCTCCTGTCCGTCCGAATGCACTGAAAATGCGGGACCTCCAGGAGGGTGCCCCCAGATGACCGCAGGGACTGCCCCGGGGCCCAGGGAGTGAGGCGGTCCCTCAGATAAGCGGGACTCAGGCCGTATAGGGCTTTATAGGTTAAAACCAGCACCTTGAACTGGGCCCGGAAGACAACTGGCAACCAGTGCAACGCCTGGACCACTGTCCTATTTAAAACTCTGGAAGCTTTTGCAATGCAAATGAGACTTTCTAGTAACTGGGGATCTTTCAGGTGCTGGAATTTATAGGTCCAGGAAACTATATTCCCTCTTTTTGGAAATTTCTCTCATCCCCATGAGAGTGTCAAGTATTTTTGTCCCCCATAGTAGGTAAAATCAGATGTGACGGTGGCCCGCTTTGACCCAGGACCCACCAGCACATCTGTTTACGTGCTGCCAGATGTTAGCCTAGGACTGCTTTGGAGTGGGTAGGCAGCTAGCCTAGGCTGTATCCTCGGAAAACCTCCTGGGCATGCAGCCCAGGCTAAGCACTATCAATGTGGGCAAGCATGTGTGTTTGGCCTCACCATCCCCTCCTCAAGGGAGGGGCTGCCATGGCTGTCTGTCATGGCAAGGAGAGGGGGGATGGCAGCAGGGCCAGCTGCGGGCATGTTTGTTGAGCTCCCCGCCCTACCCAGGCCATGTGGGTGGCAGGACAGCTCTCCGGCCATGTGCAGTTTAGTTCAGTGCCCTGGCCATGTCAGCTGCGGCTTCCCTGGCATGTCTGTTTTTACCCGTTGAAACTTTTCAGTCCGAAGGCAAAAACCTGTCCTGTGAATGGCCATAACTCCCATTGCTGTCACTGGTATAAATTCAAGGCCCAAAGTGTGTGCTAGAGACTGGTATTGCATATCTGTGGAGAGGGTCTCCTTTCAGAATCAAACATTTTAATACAACAGTGCTTTATGAACTGCATTTGTAAATAAAGCAGGTAGGTGAGAACACCTGTTGTGTTACTAAGAGCTTAGTAACTAGACAGTAGCATTGGTGTGATCAGACATGATGTGAGGGGTAGAAGTACATCATGTGTGCACCGCACTATGTCATGGGGGAACAAGGGGTAGCTACTATGGTGGAACTTTTATGTATGAATGCTATGTGGGAAAAACTCTACTAATCTCTCTCCTCTACCTAGCCGGCAATCCTCTGCAACCTAGGACAACAACCCACAAACATTCCCAGGATTCAACTCACTCATAGACAAAGTTTGAATCATGAGAGAGTCTACAATATGCTCCTACTACAGCGATGTTTCAGTGAGTAGGCATGGGTTTCAGTCACTCCAAACACATGTCATGTGTCATATGTGAATGCTGTGATGGCAGCAGCAAAGGGTGATGCTACTCCAGAGTAGCTGACCCCTCTCCAATAATGTAATGTGCGAATATAGCCTTAGTAGATTGTTTACACTGTATAAACATCCGCTCGAAGGGTAGGTGTAGATTTTAACTTGTAGAAGTCTAAGGCTGTATTTGCATGAGACTCTTGTTGCCTGTACTCTTTGTTGTGGAAGTTGGCATTCCTGCATTTCAGTTGTTTCCTCCCCTGCTTCAAAAATCCCTTCCCACTTCAAAAGTTACAGTACTGTACTGCCCTGGTCCCTAATAGGGATCCCAGAGTTGTTTTTCTTGTCAGCCATGCATTGTTGCTTGCATTACCAGGCAAGCAGTGGTGGATTTATCCCTTAAAGGGGGTAAATCAATTTCCTCCTGAAGTAATTCAGGCAAAAAGATATATGAACTAATCCCATTACAAGTTACCAAAAATGAGGGGTGATGAATTTAGACTTATTGTTAAACCTTACTTTCTGACTGACTTTGTGGGAGGTTATGCACATTACGCCCGGTGTATCCTGTGACCTAACCCTTTCACACCTTAAAAATAAAGCAGGGGAAAAGGTTTTTCTCGTACTAAGCATCTCGTGTGTATGCAACCTAAGTGTATCTGCAGGAACCTATCTCCCAAGTACCTTTTTCTATTGAAACTATTATGGAGCATTTCATCCTGAGAGACGTGGTATAGCCGCTTTCCTGCTATAGACCTGTTCCAGCTGTATTCCACACATCAAATCACTGAGGTTACAGAGTTCTCTCTAAGCCATCTTAACTATGGGCGTTTCAATCTCCACCCACCCGCTATGCATATTGCAGGGCTGCAGTGTTGCCCTATGGGTGCGCTATAACATGTATCATGAGTTGGAGGTGTGTGGGTAGCGTCTTGTCTGAAAAGTCCCTTTGTCAGTTATTTCCCCCATGAAAGCCACCTATAGATTCCACCCCCAGCATTCTCTATCTGGGTTTTAAAGTGTATACTCCTCGATCCATGTATACTTTTGCCCTACTTCAAGATTATTTAGGAATGGTTTAGGACATAAGACCAATGGGCCGTTGAACTCAGCACCTGACTCCGATCTCGGTTGCTTGGAAGTAGCACCCAGCAGGTCACAATGGGACAGTCCATTCCCTGTTGTTCGCTCCCAGATCCCGACAGTAAGAGGTTACGTTCCCCAACGCCTACCCGGCTAATAGCTGCTAATGGACCTATACTCCAGAAACTTGTCCAGTCTTTTTTTAAACCCAGTTATACTACTGGCGCTGACCGCATCTTTTGGCAACAAATTGCACAACTTAATTGTGCATTGAGTGAAAAATACTTTTTTATTTGTTTTAAATCTGCTACTTGTTAGTTTCATGGGGTGTCTCCTACTTCTAGTACGATTTAAGAGGGTAAATAACTGCTCCCTATTCACGTGTTCCACACCACTCATGATTTTATAAACTTCTGTCATATCCCCTCTGTCGTCTCTTCTCCAAGCTGAAGAGCCCTAACCTATTAAGCCTCTCTCCATGGGGGAGCTGATCCATACCCTTTTATTATTTTTGTTTCCCTTCTTTCTACCTCTTCTGTTTCTACTATATCTTTTTTGAGATGAGGCGACCAGAACTGCACATAGTACTCAAAATGCAGTTGCACCACAGATTTATATGGCATTATGATATTTTTAATTTTATTCTCTATCCTTTTACTACTTATTCCAAACATTCTATTTCCTTTTTTGATGGCCGCCACACACCCAGCTGAAGATTTCACTGTATTGTCCACAATGACTCCAAGGTTCTTTTTCTGAGTGGTCATTCCTAATTTAGAACCCAGCATTGTGTGCATATAGTTTGGATTATTTTTCCTATGTGCATTGCTTTGCATTTGTCAACATTAAATTCCATCCACCATTTAGATGCCCAGTCACCGAGTCTTGAAAGATCCTCTTGCAATTCTTCAGTCTGTTCGTGCTTTAACTACCTTGAATAACTTTTGTCTCATCTGCAGATTTGATCACCTCGCTCTTTACTCCCTTTTCCAAATCATCAATGAATACATTAAACAACACCAGTCCCAGTACAGATCCCTGGGACACTCCACTAGTTACCTGTCGCCATTACAAAAACTGACCATTTAGTCCTACTCCTTGTTTCCTATCCTTTAACCAGTTACTGATCCACAATAAGATACTGCCTCCTATCCCATGACTTCTTAATTTCCTCGAGTCTCTCTTGAGGAACTTTATCAAACACTTTCTAAGAATCCAGATGCACTATATCAACCCTATCCACGTGCTTATTTACACTCTCAAAAATTCCAATAGGTTAGTGAGGTACGATTTCTCTTTGCTAAATCCGTGATGACTCTTCCCCATTAAGCCATGTTTACCAACATGCCCAGTAATTCTGTTTTTAATAATTGTTTCCACTATTTTGCCCGGCACAGACGTCAGGTTCACTGGTCTATAATTTCCAGAATTTCCTATGAAGCACTTTTTAAATATTGACGTTACGTTCTCCACCCTCAAGTCCTCAGGTACAGTGACAGATTTTAGCAATATGGCCATTTTTACACAGACGGTCTCCCCCCCACCGCTCGATGTTCAGGCGTGTGTGCGGCACAGGGGGGCAGTCCATGTATACAGCTACCAGTGGGTGGGCGGGATGGGTGTGCGGCAGGTGTGCATCCGTGTAAACACCACAAGCAGCGGGTGGGTGTCTGTGTAAACGGCAACCCACCCACCCACCTACACTCGCCACGCTGAAACACCCACCCACCCCCACCCGTGTAAAAAAGGCCTATGCTATAAATTACCAGTAGTAGGTCTGCAATTTCATATTTGAGTTCCTTCAGAACTCTGGGGTGAATACCATCACGGTCCCAATGATTTGTTACTATTTATTTTGTCAATTTGTTCTAGAACCTCTTCCTGAGCACAATTTGAAATCCTTGAGGGCTGATAAAAGGAAACCTTAAAGTGAACGTCCAGAGAAGGAGGTGAATGAACTAGTGAGTGAAGAGTGATCTGAACCCTGGAAACATTCTATTAATGGGTTTGCTAGGGGAACATTCAATTAACTTCACAAAGAAAAGCATGTGTCTTTCTAGCAGAGTTCAGTTATCATCTCACAGCTTGTTTTTGTTAATTGAAGAATGTACCAATAACTTACTCTGAATTTCTCAATTCTAAAAATCCATGATGGCTTTTATAACCCAATTCATGTCTTGTTTTCCCCGATTACTCTTTTAAAAGAGAGGTACTGCTCATAGTCTTACCTTGTGCTATACCTGCTTGCATAGAGTGCTCAGCAATCATACAGAATATACCATGCCTTTAACCTGGGGAACCTTTTCTCTCCCAGGAGCCACACTGGAAATTAATTAGTACAAGCTCAGAGGGCTTAATAGGGTGTTTTCAGACAAGCACATTACCCACCCAGTATTCACTGGTTACCCATTGGTGACCAGTGGAGTTTTCACACAAGCATGGTGGGTGCTGGGTGGGGAGGTGTTTGTTTGAAAACACCCATTGAAGTTGGGGGCAGGTGTGTTAAGGAGAGCACTCAGGAAGAGGAAAGTCGAGATCATGGATCTGTGCCATGGACTGTCCCCTGTCGTTGTGTGCATGCCCTCACCTCTGCTCCCTTAAGCTTAATCTTTCAGTGCTTCAGGTTAGGAACTGGAAAGGTGCCAAATAAAAACGAGCCTCGGGCTGCATTTGGTTCTGAGGCTCCCCATCCCTGCTTTAAAATAACCCAACGAGTTATTTAAAGGCACAAATGGAGAAGTATTTTTTTCTCAAAGGTTTGTGGCAAGGATATTATTTAACTGCATGGAAGTGTCTATGGTTCTTATCAGAATTTGTGCCAGGTGCTATATTAAGAGAAAGTCCATGCACTTTGGGATTCACAAGCTAAGAAGATTAAAAAAGACAGAGAGAAAAGAAGCATGATTATACATACAGGTTAAACAAACAGTAAGCATGCCGGTACCTTCATTTTTCTACCTCTGTTTTAATGGGGCTTGCTTCAAGATACTCAGCATAGGAAAGGTATGGACACGGAGTTAAAAATCTAAATACGTACCTTTTTCTAGGTGTTTGATTATGTATTTGATTATATATCTTCTTTTATGTCTTTCTTAATTAATACCCCCCAACATCTCTGCAACCTAATGATTGTTAATTGTGCACTCTCTTGCAGATGCTCTCAAAGAAGCGGGTTTTGAAGGAGGCAAGGGTAGCAGCCTTGTAGGTCAGTTCAGGGAGATCATTCCATGCACAATGGACAGTCTGGAAGACAGAGAAAGGATGGTCATTTTTACACGCACAGGGGTGGGTGCCCCTTTACCCAGATGCACACCCATCCCCACTCACGGGGTCTCCTCCGGTTTTCTGGTTGGCCCCGTGCGTGTAGATGGGTGGAGGTGCACCGGGAGCGCGCATGCACAAACACCCACTGCCCATGGTGTTCGCATGGACGAATACCTGGCACACACACACCAGAACACCCAGCGGTGGGTGGGACCGTCCATGTAAAAACAGCCGATGTTCAATGCTAGCCATGATCTCCCACTCCCGTGCAATGTGCCTTTTGAGGAGGTGGTGTGCGGTAAAATGGAGGAGATTTATTTCTTTGCAATCCATTGATAAACTGCTCCGCATCAATTACCAAGGAAAAAATCATTTTTATATGCAGCAGCCAGGAGAAAGAACAGGTTTATTATAAGTAACTGGATTTGAGATTTTTAAAAATATCTTATGTTCATTAATCTGTAATTTGTCAACAGCAGAGCTGCATTTAAGGACAGGACCCAAGACAGGATTGCATCAAGAAAAATTGTATAGATACCCCGTTTATGGATGCTTACTATATTGTTTGTTCTCTAGATGTTGTGGGTGAAATTTGCTTCATTCACCTTAAGTCGGAGTGTTCAGCTTATGTAAATGAAGAACCTACCCACCCCCTAATGTCAAAGTGTGAAGCTGACAGAAACATCCCTGCTTCCCTTTCCTCTCATGCAGAAAGTCTCTGCACAGCTCATATTTGGGGTTTTAGGGATGTCAGAGCCATGCCTGGCTGGCTTGTGATTCCTCTCAACTGTTCAGGAATTATTTCCATACTGCCCATTCACCTGTTTTTCAAAATCTTGTACAACTTTCCATTTAACTTCTGGAGAGGGGGAACTGAGACCAATTTCACACCTGCCCCCACCCCCGCACATATTTTGGCTGCGGGACGGAATTTGCAAGCCAGAATACGTGTGGCGTGTGGCCGGTCTGACAACCCCCTGCACGGCTTTGCCAGCAAACACATGCAGAGATACAGAGCAGGATTTTGCACATACATAGAGCATTTGAGGTTTCTCAAAAATTTCATGAGATTCTCAAAAAAAACCAAAAAACCGTTCTGCGCATGTGCAAAATAGCCACCACGTCCATTCAGCAGCCATTTTGTTCATGTACAGAATGCCGCTCAGGGCGTTTATATGGCGCTTGAGAATCTCACTGGGAATGGTGGCAAGAACACCAATTCTCGTGAGATTTTTGACCCCGAGAATCTCGCCAAGAAGCCCATTCTCGGAGAGATTCTCAAAGGGGTTGAAATTTCATTCCACCCCAGTGCCAAGCAGAAACTGCTGGAAAAACTGTAGTATACCATAGAGATACAGATGACTAGATGGGAGACCTGTTTATCTGCAGCACTCTATGGCGCCTGGGACTTGGTCCAGATTAACTGTTTACATGATCACTAATTTGGATTGAACTTAATCTACAATAAAATAAATCCTCAAAAATTAGATTTCCAGAACCCAGTTTAAATTTTGAATCCAGGGTAATTAATTCAGACTAAAGTTTTCACAGGATCAACTTAATCTGAGTCACTTAATTTGGATTAATGCTCATGTAAAAACAGCCTCAGACCACTTTCACACCTGCCCCCTAGCGCATATTTTGGCTGCAGGAGGGAATATGCAAGCCAGAATATGCATGAGGTGTGGTCGGTCTGAAAGCCCCCCGCACAGTTTGTCAGCAAACATACGCAGAGATAGAGCAGAACATTCTTGATTCCGCCCTACTTGGCATGACAGATTTAAAATCTGCTGTGCCAAGGTGAAGACCCCTTCATTTTGCAAGGTGACTGCTGTATCTTTTGTAGTTCCAGAAATCAGAGCAAAAGAGCACTGAAATCTGGCTGTGCTGCACCATGGGATTTCGTAGTCTTCCTTTTGACTCCTAATATGAATTAACCTGTTCACACTGCAAATCAGGATTAATTCTTCTTCCTGATTAAAAATGGTCATGTGAACTGTCCTGAATAATAACCCCGAATTAATGGATCAGGATTAAAAGATAATTTGGATTAACTGTGATTGTGTAAAAACAGCCTGAAATAAGAACACTAGTGTAAATCATTGAACTTTGGAAGGGAAGAAATGAGCTCTCTCAATGTAATAGTTTACCAGGTTTTTTTCTTCTATCTTTATCTAATGCTTCATTTGTTCACCTTGAAGTAGATTTTGGCCTTGCTCACACACTAGTGTGAGGTATGAGATACCCTGTAGTAAAGAAATCAGGGGGCATCTTCCCTGAGGTACCTCTGAATCATGTGTGAACAGCTGGGTGTGTGGTAGCGCACATGCCTATCTTCAAAGCTATTGTTCCTTAGCTTTCTATGGAGTGTAGTAACCACCAGGTATCCCTAACCTATGTGGGAGGTAGTTGGTGGTTACTAACGACTACTCATTGAAAAGCTAACCCTTCCTTTTTACCTTATTTAACACTGGAATGCTAGTAAAGAGTAACACCTTCAGAAGTTAGGAGAGAGTGGGAGCTTATCACACACTCTAGAGCATTCACACATTCAAATATACCCCAAGGTAGATCACTTACGATTTCTTTGCCATGGAGTATCCTACCCCTTGCCATCATGTGTGAGCAAATCCATTTTTATATGTATACCGTCTTTTTGTAAACACTTCAAATCAGCTTCAGATTCCTGGAATGGGCTTCCTAAATTCCATTCCTTTCCATAGAAGCATTGGGAGGGGGGGGCGCACACACACACACACACACAATCATACTTCTTTGTACATAAACTTAAGGTAGCTTTAAAGTTCCTTTATTTTTTAGCCTGGCATTTTAATTGTATACTTCTTGACAGCCAAAATATTAAAGGTAATGAGATTAATGCAGGGAGTAATATCAGAGAGGAAACTGATTCTCCTGACTAGAGCTGCAACTGGGGGCCCCAGCCAGTCAGGTACCCAGTCAAATCTGGGGTGCTCAACTCATCCCAGTTACATTCGGCCACCAGCTGGTACCTGATCGCGACCCGATGGGCTACCCGACTCCCCAGGCTGACTCATCTCACCAGCTGGGCTGCTGCTCCTCCAGTCCAGATTCCTGGCTGCTCCCTGCTTCTCCTCAGACTTCGCTGCTCAGCTTTTTCTGAGTGGTGGTGGGGAGCAAGGAGGCCACTTCCCATCTGCATGCGCCATACCTCGTTCCCAGAAGGATCCAAAATGGAGGAGTGCATGCTCCCCTGGGTCTCCCCGAGAACAGGGAACCCCATTAGTGGGGTACACACAGATGGGAAGAGACCTCCTCGCTCCCCACTCACCCCTGTTCACAAAAAACTGAGTGGGGAAGTTCCCTGCTCAGCTGAGCAGAGAAGCAGGGAGCAGACAGGAGTCCTCTGGACCAGAGGAGCAACAGCCTGACCGGTGAGATGTCAGCCTGGGCAGACATGGGTCCTGGGACTGGACAGATCCCAGGATGCCTCAATAATACCCACATTTTGGGGCATCGGGTACATCAGGTGCCCGAAAATGCGGATCTTACCTGCCGATAGGGAAAGTTCTACCTGCTGCAGCTCTGTCGCAAACTAACCCACATTTTGTTTCCTTACCATACTCTGCTTACTCTTATTTGTCACTAATGCGTAGCCAGCAACAAATTCTAATAGTATGAAGCCAAATTTGGTTCTAAACTATTTAATGTTAGAAACATTCTCTGACTGCGTTCTCACCTGTGGCGGTGGTGGCAGCAGCGGTTGGGGCGAGGGAAGATGCGGCCGCGTGGAGGAGCTGGTCAATGGGAAAAGAGCTGGTGCAAATGGGGATCTGCCGCGGCTTCTCTCGCGCATGCCAGGGCGCAAAATCTTGCCCTGACATGCGCGAGAGAAGCTGCGGCAGATCCCCATTCACACCGGCTCTTTCCCCGTCGACTGGCTCCTCCGTGATGCCGCATCTTCCCTCGCCCCTCCCGCTGCCGCCACTACTGCTGCAGGTGGGAACGCAGCCTCATTCTTTGCCATATTTTATCGGAGCCCCAAGTCAAAGCACATTCGATATAGACTTTAGTGCTGGAAATAAAGCCGAATGATATTTGCTCTTTATTTCTAGCTACCCACATCATGCCTGTTCCTTGACTGTCGGAACAATTAGCATCTCTCTGTCATTAACAGTATTAGCTTCCTAAATTAACAAATTGGCTTCAATGATAATTCAATACTAAATTTGAAAAAAGTGTGCATTAGTCTCTTGTTACGCTATGCTGAGTACTTTGTCTAAAACCTGAGGGAAAAAATTTAAAATCCTTTAGACTGATCTGTCACCATTTCTACAAATAAATAAAACTGCTTATGAGACATTTTTCAAAAGTGTAAAGAGAGTAAGGTTGGTGTGTTGGTTCCAAAAATAGGCAATAGAGACAAAGTAGTACAATGATATTTATTGGACCAACTCCAGTCAGTGGAGGTTATGGAAGCTTTTGGATCTCACAGGGTTGGATCTCATCAGGCAAGTCAGGAATTAGAACTATAGACTGAGCAAAGCAGTGAGGTATACACAGTGATTGGAAACAATGGCAAGGGGACGGGAGGGAAGGCGAAGGAAGTAAGAATGATCCCCAGGTAGGAGGTCTGCAATTCAAAAGAATAGGACAAGTGCTGGTGATAGTAGGTAAACTTAAAGCTTCCTGTAGCTGAAACAGTCATTCGACTTACAAATTTCTGTAATGGCTTGTTGGTCTTGTTAGATCTTTCTGCAGCCTTTGATACAGTTGATCATGAGGTGGTGTTGGCACGACTGTGGGACCTGGCAGAGGGTGCATGGGACTGCTCTTGAATAGTTCCACTTTTATCTGTCGGGGAGGCCCCAGCGGGTGGTGATGGGCAATTCCTCATCGTCCCCTTGGGACCTTCCCTGTGGTGTCCTACAGGGTTCTGTTCTGTCGTTCAATGTGAATCTGAGGCCACTGGGCGAGGTCATTCTGAGTTTTGGGGTGAGGTTGTCTCTTATACACATCTAGATGTGTATAAGAGACAGTTACTGGGGCCTCCCAGAAGCAGGGAGCAGCCAGGAGTCACAGGAGCAACAGCCTGACCGGTGAGATGTCAGCCTGGGCAGACATGGGTCCTGGGACTGGACAGATCCCAGGATGCCTCAATAATACCCACATTTTGGGGCATCGGGTACATCAGGTGCCCGAAAATGCGGATCTTACCTGCCGATAGGGAAAGTTCTACCTGCTGCAGCTCTGTCGCAAACTAACCCACATTTTGTTTCCTTACCATACTCTGCTTACTCTTATTTGTCACTAATGCGTAGCCAGCAACAAATTCTAATAGTATGAAGCCAAATTTGGTTCTAAACTATTTAATGTTAGAAACATTCTCTGACTGCGTTCTCACCTGTGGCGGTGGTGGCAGCAGCGGTTGGGGCGAGGGAAGATGCGGCAGCGTGGAGGAGCTGGTCAATGGGAAAAGAGCTGGTGCAAATGGGGATCTGCCGCGGCTTCTCTCGCGCATGCCAGGGCGCAAAATCTTGCCCTGACATGCGCGAGAGAAGCTGCGGCAGA
>QEPC01012585.1:418763-474803 GCA_003113815.1 Sphenodon punctatus | reverse complement strand
TATTGCCAAAACTATTTCTTTACTGTTTGGTCATGTGTCAGACATGAGTGAATCCTTACTATGGATCAGATCTAAGCTGAATGATCTAGCTAAGTTGGACTCCATTCAGGAGGGTGGGGAATTGCATAGGGAAATTATAAACTTCCAGGCTGGTTCACTAGATATCCCCTTGCAGCTCCACAATAGGTGGTCTTTTACTCGGGACAGTGCTCGTTCTGTTCCCGTTCCTAAAAAACTTAGGGTTTTACATCTGAGGAGAGAGGCTATTTGGCTTAGGGTCAAACCATTATCCTCAGGAATTTTCCCCCGCTGGGAATCCATCGGTGTGTCCAACCATTTGGGGTGTCTATTTGGCTGCAGTAGTGACACTATTGATATTGACTCTCTGTGTATTTTGTGTCATACCAGAAAGGGGGTGTGCCTTAGTTTTTTTCCGGTCCAATCAATGGGTCTTCAAATTGCCTTTGGCACGCAACTACTTACTATCTAAGGGCATATCAATAGACAGGGTTTTTAGTTACCGGCAGCCGCTTGAGAAGAGGGGAACTGATGTTACAGGGTCGACTGTTATGCTGTCCTCCCCCAATTGTGTAACCTTGGGGTTTAGGGCAGCTGGGATGACTATACCCCTGATACCAGTATCCCCCAAGGTTCAGTGTGAAGAGGCAATGGACACTAATGCCCCCTCAAATCCGGTTGGTCAGCCCTTTGTCAACGTAATGCTATCCCCGTGAGTATTCTAAGCCTTCGGCCGTTTCTTCTGGGACGCCCGCCGTCCTGGGACTCACTGATGTTGGGAGGCGTTTTTCGCCTCCTGGGCCGATTGAATCCCTTCCGTTAGCTGACCCTAATAGAGCAGGGCTAGGCCCGACTCTGCATTCCTCTACTTATTTTTGTACTGGTCCACAATCTGCCCCGCAGCAGGATTTGGCTTCAGATATTCTAGATCCTTTTGATTTGCATTCTAAGGAGCAGAATGCCATGGCAGATGGTCAATCTGTTGATTGTCATTCAGGGCCTAGGTCAAGGGCATCCTTGTATATATCTTTTGTAGAATGCCCGGTTTTGGATACAGGTGCCCCGGCTGTAACGTCTCAGATTTGTTTAGAGGATAGTAGAGTTTTCCAGTCCAGAGAAGGCCATTACCAGATTACGGCGCCACATCCTATATTCTTCCCGGCTAGCAGCATCTTTGCCTATAGTGGAGAATGCGTTACGGCAGAGTCAGTTAACCAACAGTAAACGCTCCCCGTTGCAAACGACTATGCTTGATTATTTTCCACATTTCCCCTACTTCCTTGAGTAATCCCCCGGTTTAGCCCTTTCCAGTTTGACATAGGGGTCTACCCGGTAGGTTTAGTGTAGGGGGAAGTGGGCTCCGTTTTCCTACTGAGCCTAGGGATGTGCCCAACCAGTACCTGAGTGATACTTTTTACCCCACTCCTGGGATGGAACTTGAGCCTAATTCTTTTTTTATGACTCCCTGTCAGGGCAGACCCCTAAAATTACTTTCCTGGAATATTTATGGATGTAAGTCCAAGGGACCAGCCCCTGACTTTATTTCCTTTCTTAAAGGCTTTGATCTGATCCTGTTTCAGGAAACATGGCTGAGATCAAATGAGGTGTTTCTGGTCCAGGGCTTCCACGGGTATTTTTTGCCAGGAATTAAGGACAGCTCTAGGGGGAGAGGGTCTCGCTTTCTTCGTTTCTGAGTCTTTGGAAGGCTCGTTCAGAATTATTCCCCAGGTATGGGGGAATTTTTTGTAGGTCTGTGGATTTCACTAGATAATCCTTCCTTGCTCCTTATTAATCTTTATATTCCGCCCACTATGTCTAAGTATTATAAAGTGGATGCTTGGACTCTGCTGGGGGACCTACTTGATGATCTGGATGAACGATTCCCCAATGCTCTCTTGGTAGTGGCCAGGGACTGGAACACTAGGTTGGGTGCCTTTTGTGACTCAGAATCCAACTGGTCCACAGATGGGTTTGACTGGGTGACGAATAGGAGATCAAGGGATTTAGAGGGCAATGAGGCAGGGCTGCGTATGTTCGAGTTGGTGCAATCTTATTGCTTAATGGTTCTCAATGGGTGGGGGCGTTGGACCCAGAGGGGGATTTCTCTTTTCTTAATTTCAATGGGAGAAGTATAATCGATTATATAGTTATCGTATCTCGCAAAGGGTTCACTTTACAGATTTTGTTTTGATTTCTCAAGCAGAAAGTGACCATCGGGCCCTGTAGGTATCACTTATTAGGTTTGGCAAACCTGCTACTTCTGTTATTTCCCCTGCCTGGAGGGAGTTTTCTAAGTCAGGGGGACGTAAGATCCGGGTCAGGTGGAATTCCAATGTGTTTATCCAGGTGTGTGATCTCCTGGTTGGTCAGGAGCTATCCACCCTGTACTGTACATTCTTGAGGGAGGATGTCCAAGATCTTTGGGTTCTTGAACAGCTCTAAAACAAAATTATTTTTGTCCTGGGTTTCCAGGTACTTTCCTACCCCAGTAAATCTTGGAAACCTAGGGGCACGGGATGGTTTGACTATGAATGTAGGGTGGTGAAGCGGGCGTTGGTGCAAGCAAAATGTTTATGGGTTGCCATTCCAACTGAGAGATCTACCCTTCAATTACGGGAAGCCAAAGGTAGATGGGAGTTGTCTTTTCTAAGAGTGGCACATGGAGTAAGGACAGGAAATGTCTAGCTCTCAAAGCCAATGCTGCTGCTAAAGGGGTTTTGCGATTAACATCGGGATCCCCGGGGATTGATATCTCGACCATCCTGGAAGTATTTGGGCAACGGTCCAATCCTTATTAACTTTTGGTGCAGAAGTAATCCCTGATGAGGACACCCGGGTCCTTGAAGTGATCCAGAACAAGTTTTTAAGAAGCTTGTTAAGAGTGCTGCAGGGTGTCCCTGCTTCTGTCGTATGTGCAGAGACTGGGATGGTGGCCATTGCCAAACTGTGCAAGTTACAAGCTCTTAGGTTTTGGACTAAGCTATTCCATCAGGACAGTAGTTCCCTGGGGGCCTTATGTTTGAAAGAGGAATTGGAGTATGATGGAGTGGGGAATAACCCATCTCTCCTGGATATCTTCCCATTTGAGGAATCTAGGCTTCTTTTTTTCATGACAAAACCTATTTGTATCATAAGTTTTTGATTCAGCAGAGAGCTTTCGATATACCAAGGCAAGACGATATAGCTAAGCTTTCTACTTGGAAGGTTTCTCCCTATTATTGTCTTATGAAAACTGCCCATAAACTCGAAGTCTATTTGGACAAATTGTCTAGCCCTGTTTTGTGTAGAGCTTTTACCTGCCTAAGCTTCCATCTACTCCCCTCAGCGGTTACAGAGGGAAGATATGCGGCTGTTGTATGCGAGCTTCGGACCTGCCCTTGTAATGGTTTAGAGGTGGAAGATCTGGCCCATTCCCTTAGCTGTACTCTGTACAAAAGCATTAGGGCTGCTTGGATTGAACCTCTTTTGGGGGTCTTATGTACACAACCCTGTTCCTATTAGAATTGTAAAACTATTGGCTTTGCCAGAGATTGAAACACTACAAGCTGTGGCAATGTTTGCATCACTTGCTATGAGGGCACGGGCGAATTGGGTTGAGTGAGTCTGTCCTATGGAGCTCTTTTGCGTTGTTTGATGCAGCTTATGGTTCTCTGGTTGCTTGCCCGCTGTACTACAACGTGGTCCCACACTCCTAGCAGAGTGATATTGCTATATATTACTGGGGTGTGTGTGATCTATTCTCTCTTTTCATATATGTATTGCGCCTTATGCACTGTGCTCTTGTATTTGTACTTGTGTTTTTACCTGCTTTTATTGTCTTTTACTGTTTTTCCATCGGCTCTAGCAGAAGCTTAATGCCGTAATAAATTTCAAATTTCAATTTCACCTGCCCCTTGGCAACACAGCAGCAACGGAAACAATCATATGACTTGAAAGTCAGACCTGACTATTCATGACACAAATATAAATTCTACGGTGTTTATTTCACAATATTAATTTTTGAAACAATGAGGTAGTTAGTGGAGATCAGCTGTAAAGGAAGTGGCCGTGGAATTTACCACTGTTGTCAGTGCTGCTGTGGCACAACAGACAATCCTGGATATGCTGCAAACCCTTTTCTGTGCAGTGTCTCTAGTGTGATTGTTCACAGGTAAGTTTAAATGCTTTCAGGATCAGAGCCTGATGAGAAATGTGAGGTTTGAGATTTTTTATATTTGATTGCTTTATTACCCATAACAAGGATGGTCCCAAATCATCTGCTTGCACTTCAGAACAGCTGCCTTATCTGATCATACTCCCCACCATGGGTGGAAACATACCTGCAAGTGGCATGGTGGGCTTCCTGGCCTGGGTCAGGAAAAGAGAATTGGTCACCTACCTTGGTGAATTTTTTTCTCTCCTGCTTCCCAGATAATACTCCACACTGGTAGCTCTCCTCTTGACCTCCAGGAAGCAGCACTTGAAACATTTCTTTTGTGCATGCGCGCCCAGCTACCCCGTTGCCTCAGTCAGTGACATAGCCGAGGACCAAATTTAGCCAATTAATTACATCTTAAAGTATAAAAACTAACAGCACAACGATGAGAAATTTCAACCATACAAATACCGTGAACCAAACCAAAGAAACTATGGCCCTGCTCTGGCTGTGGAGAGCCCATTTCCAACTTTTTTTAAAAAAAAAAAAAACACCCTTTAGTTACTCCCTTGCTGTTTGATAGGGAGGGTCGGAGTATTATCCGGGAAGCAGGCGAGAAAAGAATTCACCGAGGTAGGTGACAAATTCTCTTTTCTCCCCCTGCTCCCGGATAATCCTCCGCACGGGATATACCTGAGCAGACAAAATCCTCTAAGGGTGGGAGCAAACAGCACTGGAGTCATCCAGCACCGCCTGTAACACCCTGATGACAAGTGATAAGACATTTTTTTTACAGAACTAAATCTGAATGTGAACGAGAAAATATTTCTTGCTGCTTTAAAGAAACATACAAGCCGAAGGAATTGGGCATGGATTCCTGAATTGCAGTGATGAAAAGGAACATAAGCTCATAATACCAGTAAAGGAGGTGTTATATGTCCCTGAACTAGAAAGTAGTTTACTATCTGTCAAGCATATTACTAGTAAAGGTCTCACAGTGCAATTCAATAAAAATAAATGTATGATTAAAAAAGGGAAAAGAACTTTGGCTAAGGCTACAGTAGACAAGCACCTGTATAGACTTAAAACAGAAAAAGAACAAGCAAAAACAATTTTAAAAAATCAGCATACAGAATGCATTCATCTTTGGAACAGACGGCTGGGACATAGACATCCTGAAAGCATCAAGGAACTGGAAAGACGAGAATTGACTAAAGACATTGAATTGTCAACATGTCCAGTTATAATGAAGTGTGAATGCTGTATAAAGGCTAAAGCAACAAGAGTATCTTTACCCAACAAAAGTCAAACTAGAGCTACAAAAACCACTTGATCTTGTACACAGTGATGTATGCGGTCCAATGAAAGTAAATACACCTGGAGGAAACAGGTACTTTGTAACATTCATAGATGATTACTCTAGATACACAGTTACATATGTTATGAAACTTAAAAATGAAGTATTGAACAAACTCAAGAACTATGTGACCATGACTAGAAGAATACATTTCAAAGAAAACTGCTTATCCTGCGTTCTGATAATGGAGGGGAATACACTGGAAAAGAAGTAAAGGATTATTTAAGAAACAATGGAATACGACATCAGAAGACAGTGCCCTATACTCCTGAACAGAATGGGGTAGCAGAAAGAAAAAAACACACCCTGACAGAAATGATTAGATGTATGTTGTTAGATGCAGACTTACCTGAAAAATATTGGGGCAAAGCTATAATGACAGCTACATACCTGCAGAATCGACTGTTCTCAAGGACAGCGGAGAAAACACCATATGAAATGTGGTACGAAGAGAAACCAACAATGAGGCATATCAGAGTGTTTGGTTGCAAAGCTTTTATGTATATTCCAAAAGAAAAATGTACCAAGTTACAAAATAGAGCAATGGAAGGAGTTCTAATAGGATATAGTGACCAGTGTAAAGGCTATAGAATCCTGGATCCAAGAAGAGACAAGGTATCAATTAGTAATAGTGTGACCTTTGATGAAAAACAAAAGGGAAATATTATGAATTTTAGAGACACAAAATTAAATGAAAATAAAAATGAAGATTTAGATGTACTGGAAGATTCAAGAAAAAATTCCTAAAAAATGAGATTGAATTCAGCATGGAGTCAGATGATACTCAAGAGCAGGGGCAATCAACTGAGAATACTGAGATTCGAAGATCAGCTAGTTCTACAAAAGGAATACCACCTTGCAGGTTATCTTATGTTGCCAAGACAAATAAGATAAATGAGCCAACATCTTGGGAAGATATTTTAACTTTACCTAAAGCAGAAGCTGACAAATGGATAGAACCAGCAAAGGAGGAGTTAGAATCGCTTCACAAAAACGAAACATGGACACTAACTGAATTACCATCTGGTTGCAAAACTGTTGAATGCAAATGGGTTTTTAAAGTAAAGTACAATGCAGAAGGAAACATTGATCAATATAAAGCAAGACTAATGGCAAAAGGATACTCTCAGAAATATGGAAGGGACTATGATGAGATGTTTGCTCCAGTTGTAAAGCACTCAACTAAGAACATGTTTAAGTGTAGCAGCTGGAAAAGGAATGCAAGTAAGACATTTACATGTCAAAACTGCCTTTTTACATGGTGAAATTAAAGAAGAAATATATATGGAACCACCACCTGGTTTGGGGGAAGCGAAGAATCAAAAACTAGTATGTAGACTTATAAGCTGCCAGGGCATGGAATGAAAAGATAAACAAAGTGCTAACAGAGGAAGGATTCGTACTAAGTAAGGCAGATCCATATTTATACTTTAGAAATAGACGATAGATGGATGTATATTTCAATTTATGTTGATGATATAGTAACTTGTTTTGAACAAGGAAGGGATAATAAGAAAGTAGTTTATAAAATGAATAAAAATTCTGAAGTAAAAGGTTTAGGAAATATTACTCACTATCTTGGAATTCAAATAGAGAGAGAAGATGATGGTAGTTATCTTCTTAATCAGAAACATATAATTGCAGACATGTTAGCATATTTTGGGATGATTGATGCAAAGGAAGTAAAAAACTCCTATGGAAGTTGGTTACATTAGGGGTGATGATTATCAAAATCTATTACCAAATAATGATCAATATCGAAAGGCAATTGGGAAAATGTTAATATATTGCCACTGTGACAAGGCCAGCTGTTGCATCAGCAGTTGGGATTTTGAGTAGGAAAGTTGCAAAACCAAGTCAAAATGATTGGAATGCAGTGAAGAGATTGATGCGTTATTTGAAGGGAACAATTCATAAGAAACTGAAACTTCCAGCAATGTCAGATCCAAAGTTAATCGGTTATGTAGATGCTGACTGGGCTGGAGATGCTTCAGATCACAAATCTACCAGTGTTATCCGTATTTCAGTGCGGGAAAGGAAGTATCTGTTGGTGACAAGGCCAGAAAACAAACATCTGTAGCGCTCTCATCTACAGAAGCAGAATATATAGCAGCTGCTCAAGCATGTCAAGAAGTTATATGGATTCGTCAAACGTTAACAGACTTAGGACTAAATATTCTTGGGCCTACAATGATTTTTGAAGATAACCAAGGATGTATAAAACTGGTACAAAGTGAAAAAGTCAATCCTCGAACGAAACATATTGATGTAAAGTTTCATCTTTTAAAAGACATGAAAGAACAGGAAGTTATTGATACTGCCCATCAGAGCACATGTTTGCAGATGTGCTTACCAAACCTTTACCCAGGGAGCAATACTGTATTTTACAAACAAAACTGAATGTTGTGGATTAACTCGCATGCTGTTGAGAAAGGGTGTTGGAGTGACAACAGTATGAGAGTTAGATTTTAAGATTATGTATATAAATGCATATAAGGAGACATCAGCTGATGGTTACCAAGGTTACCTAGACTAACATTCTATAGGCTAATCAGTCTCTGTATGACAGTTCATAGCTATGACAGTTAGGATGCCAAGCATGTAGGTTGCTGTTATGCCTTATGGAGGTTGTTCTTTGCTTTTTGTTAGTCTTCACTCTGTTAAGGAGTAAACTTATCCGTTTGCTTCAACTGTGTGTTTGAGTCATCATTACTCCTGCAACAGTTTTATTCCTGTTCCCTACACTGTGGGTGATATACCAGGACCACACGTCTACCTGCAGGCCCACCCCCCGCCAGGGATCGGGGGCTGCTCTGGTCAGCAGCCAGATCTGCCCATGCATACGTTCTGTTCTCCCCCAGGAAGCAGGCTAGGGAGGGCTTGCCCGTCGGCCCAGTTGGGTGCATGTTTGATCTGTGCACTAACCAGGGCCTGCCCCTCGAAGTGTTTAGTCAGAGCGCCACCTGCACATTTATTTCTACCCTGTGTCTGTCTTTTCTTTGGAGCAGGCACTCTATTATTGCAATTGCACAGTGTCTGTTGGGGCCCTGTTCCTGTTTGATCCCTTGGTGCAACCTAATAGACATGGTACTAAATAAAACAATGTAACTTGGTCAACAGTAGAGGATAAAATCTTTACACTTTAATGGAGAGTAACAAGGGACATATGTCAAATATATCTCTACTCAGAGCATTGGACTCCCATAGAAATACAGTTCTGGAGAACAGAAGTGCATACCTTGCAGTAGAAATGAAGCAGTAGAATCTCGGGCCATATGAAAGTATACTCCCAAATGATTTAGCTTTACAAAAAATAATCCCCTTATCCTGCCATGGAGCAGGGGACTGGACTAGATGATCCCTGAGGTCCCTTCCAGCCCTAAAGTTTGACAATTCTATTAAACCAAATAGGTTAGCCCAATAATGAAATGATTGCTAATAACAGTTTAAGCATCACTTGAAATTCCTGAACCTGAAAAGTTAAGTTGTTTAACTGTGTGCGCTCATCTGGATCATTTTAGTTCTAAAGATGCTGGTGAGCCTAGTGCTTTTCCTTACAATTAAAAACATGGATCCAGTTCAAACCAATCACCTCTCCGACACTGCAGTAAATTTAGCAAGCATGCTTTCTTACTGGTCGATAACATGAAGTATCAGGTTTTTTCTCCAGTGGGACACTGATTCATTGCTCCTCACAGTCTTGTCACAAATGAGATGGGAAATTGGCTAGGAATACCCTTGTTAAAAGCCCTGGGAAAACGGAGATTCTTTCCAGTGGTGCAGAGCAGTCGGGTGTAGCCCTGACAGTCCAAGTGATATTGGATTTTAAAATTGTCCCTGATCAATCAGCCCAGCAGCGCTGCTTTGGAACGGATTCAGAATTAAATATTGGACATCTGACCTTGACAAGCACTGTAATTTTCATTCCCTGAAATGAGATGGATAGTACACACACTGCTATAAAAGACATGCTGCAAAGCCTAATCCTATTTTACGTGTACAGAGTAACTAGAAGACTCTCACTTGCATTTAGATAAAAGAGAGGAGATGCTTTATGTATCAATATATAAAATGGCTCTTTGGGAAAGTCTTTAATACAGAAATTTTTAAAGAAGCAGAAGATAAAACTCATAAAATGACAGGTTTTTCTTATTTATTTTTTAAAAACAAAACTTAACTTAGTATTTCCCATCATTGATTATTTGACAATCTATAAAATAATTTAAATGCCCACCAAAAATCCTCTTCCTGACCACATGTGATTGTAATATTTTACAAATTAAATCATCAGAACAACCAGAAATCTGAATACAGTTACATTTCCTTTCCCTTCCCCCACTCAGACTTTTTCTCCAACCTGTGGCTTTCTCCCAGCAGAACAGCTGGCAGACTGTTGCTTCTATAGCAACCATGTCGTCAGTCTGTTGGCTTGACAACATTGCAGCAGTAAAAATGCAGTTCAGAATAGCCTAAATGTTAACGGGCAGAGGTAGTTTTTAGACTGCGATGCTAAATGCCTACTTGCTCTTCAATTTAATAAATTTTGCAATAAAAAATCCTATACAGTCCTTATCTGCAAAGCAGATGAGGTCTTCTTCCTTGCAACCCACAAAAAAGTTAATATCAGATCCCTGCAGAGGGACATCAGATGGATCAAACCTCTGCAGCTGCTTGAGTTGATGAAATGACAATCCAGCTCCCATCATGCCTTCTCCTCCAATATGGGGATCCTTTTTGAGGAAGAAAGTCAAGTAGATTGCACTTTCAGTTAAACAGTAATGAAAACAAATTACAATACAACCTCAATGTTCTAATGGAGGGGGGGAGAGGTTCTAATCTTAACATCATCTGGATAAATTTAATATCCCAAACCCAGGTATTGTAGAATTTATCTAATTTAATCCTTTCAGGTATTTGCAAGACAGTGGGAATTAGTTTAGGGAAACACCCAATGCGTGTGAACTTCAGTGTCACTTTCTCCCCCTGCCTCTGGCTAATCCTCCCCCTGCCTCTGGCTAATCCTCCCCCTGCCTCTGGCTAATCCTCCGATTGGGTAGCTCGACTGCTAGACCGCCAGGAGGCAGAAGAAACTGACTGTTCACTGCGCATGCGTCCCGAGCTATCCTCCTCTGAAGATTCAGTCCGTCTTCTGCCTTCAGACCGTCCAGACGGATCTTCTTGGAGCGCTCCTCAGAGCGCGTGTGAATACAGAGACAGGGCCCAGAGGAGTAGCGCTTCTCCCTGACAAAGTCTAGGGAGCCGCTTTTCCACCCCGGTCAGCTCCCTTGCACAGCGCCTGGGAGCGGGCTGTCTCTTATACACATCTAGATGTGTATAAGAGACAGCAAGTAGTCTCCATGGCCTCTCTGGCCAATACTATTGGGAAGGTTTCGGTCTCGCTTGAAAAACTGTGCGAGCTCCAGGGGGGTGGGGGGGAAGAGAAAGAGATATCCCTCTAAGGGTCCGAGGTCCAAACAAAAAGCCCCTAAACCCCAGGCTGAGAGGGCGGGGAAAAAAGAAAAGAAAAGCTCCACCAGGGGGTGCAGGGGCACATTTGCTGGCCTCCTCACAGTCCTGAGGAGAGCTTGGGGGAGGGTGCTGCAACCAGGCCCAAACAATTATATCTCAGATCAGACTCTGACGTTAACTCCAGGCAGGGGTCCTCAGGTTCGGAGGAAGGGGAAATCGGGGACCAGGCTCCAGACCCCAGGGAAAAGAACAGGCAATTTCCAGGGGCACAGAGAGATGAATTCCTGAGACAGGTTGTAAACACTCTCCAGCTGAAGGAGAAGGCTCCTAAGGAGGAATCCTCTGATTCTCAGGAGGAGGAACAGAGAGATTATTTTATTTATTTTTATTTATTTTGTAAATTTATATCCCGCCCCATCCTGCAACGCAGCTATATTCCCTCAGTCCATGGAAAGGACCTGGGAGTTCCCCTGGATAGGGCCTTTGAGAGACTGGTGTTAGAAGAGTGGAAACAGCCAGGGAAAGCATACAAGATTAACAGGAGCTAGGACTCCCTGTACTCTTTCTCTCGCAAAAAGGAACCCCTATTCAGGAATCCCAAAGTAGATGCAGTGGCTGCTTCCCTCCTCAGACAGAGGGAGACTGCCTCCCAAAGGACCCGACGGACAGAGCAATCAATTCCACTCTGCATAGGGCGCTAGACTCTTCAGCCTGCACCCTGAAGATTAATATTCTGACATCCTATGTGGCTCGGGCCCAGTTGGCATGGATGCAGGAAGTGCAGGACCCCGAGATCTCAGAGAGACGGTCCCAGACACTATCCGCACATATAATGTTGGCTATGGCTTTCTTGGCAGATGCATCTATCGACGCAATCACCTGGGCGGCCCAATCAGTAGCAGGCTCCGTTGTGGCTAGACACAGGCTCTGGCTGCGGTCCTGACAAGGAGACAAAATGGCTAAGAATCTACTCGTCTCAGGACCCTACAAGGGCCTCCAACTTTTCGGAACATGCCTGGACAAGGTGTTAGCGGAAGCCACAGATAAGAACAAGCCAAAGACGCTACCACAGGTGGGCACAAGAAAGCGCTTTTTTCGTCCCCAATTCTTTAGACCCAAGGGAAACTCCTACCCCCACAGGAAGTTCCAACCCCAAGGCGGTAGAGACTCTCCCTTCAATTTTGCCTTCCGCAATAGGAACCACAGACAAGGAAGGTTCAAAAAGCAGAAGCCCAGGGCCCAGGCCTCAGGGCAATCTAAAGAGGACTCATGACTATGTGGAGACTCTGGGGATTGGGGGCCGACTCCAAGACTATGCAAGAGTCTGGGAGGCATCGGTATCAGACACCTGCGTAAAGCAAGGATATTCCATAGAGCTACAGAGCCAACCAAGGGGGCGTTTTCTGGATTCCCCGGCCTCCAACGACCCTACAAAGCGAGAGGCCATGCACAAAGAGATCCAGAGACTTCGGGAAATCCGGGCCATAGAGGAGGTGCCTCCAGACCTCCACAAGTCGGGACTCTATTCCATCCTCTTCCTGGTCGCCAAAAAGCTGGGGAAGTGGAGAGCGGTGCTGGACTTGAAGGCGTTGAACAAGCACGTAAGGAGACAGCGCTTTAAGATGGAGTCATTGGCATCAATCTGCCAGAGTATCAGGAAAAGGGACTGGCTAGTGTCTCTAGATCTCAGGGAAACGTATCTCCACGTCATCATATGGCCTCCACACAAAAAGTGGCTCAGGTTCAGTTACCAGGGAGCGCACTGGCAATTCAATGCCCTCCCCTTCGGCCTTTCATCTGCTCCCCGGACCTTTACAAAGCTTCTAATACCTCTGGTGGTGAATCTCAGGAGGGAGGGGGTACATATACCCCCATACCTCGACAATTTCCTCCTCAGAGCTCAGTCCAGGGACAAGGTGTTAGCAGACCTACACAGATCAATCCAGTATCTCGACCAGAACGGATTTTTGGTCAACAGGGACAAGAGTCACCTACAACCAACTCGCAGGCTGGAGCGTTTGGGCATCATAATCGATACAACCTTAGACGTCGCCCTGATCCCTCCAGCGAGACAACAGAAAATACACACTCTGATACGCCTGCTCAGGTGGCGATTCCGAATAAGTATTGGCCCAGCTTCTCGGCCTGCTGATATCCTGCACTCGGCAGGTACGTTGGGGATGATTCCATTTTCGGCTCTTGCAGATGCTGCTGCGGCCTTTTCAAAGAGAACTGATGCTCGGACTCAACCCATGGGTCAGGATACCCCCACACGTAAAACACTCAATGTCCCGGTGGTCAGAACCGGAAGTATTCAGAGAAGGAACACCACTGGCTGAACCTCCCAAGTCGGTGGTGACAACAGACGCCAGCCTCCGAGGATGGGGAGCGCACGCGGGCACCACCTCAGTCTAGGGTCGATGGTCCAAGAGCAACGTGACACAGGGAATAAATTTCCTAGAACTAAAAGCGGTTCACCTGGTGCTGATACAACTTCTACCGAAGCTGCCACACAAGCACCTGATGATATACACGGACAACACGACAGCGAAAGTGGACATCAACCACCAGGGAGGGTCGAGATCAGCGGTCCTCAATGCGGAAGCGGCCCGGCTCTTCAGTGGGCCCAGAAGCATGTACTATCAATGAAAGCCCTTCACATCAAAGGTCAATACAACCATCAAGCGGATTGGCTGAGCCGACAGACGATCAGTCCTCACAAATGGGCGCTGGACCAATCCGTTTTCACGGAAATAGTGAACAGATTCGGTCTTCCTCTAATCGACCTATCTGCAGATCAGACCACCACTCAGGTTCAGAAATTTATGTCCAGAGCCCCCTGCGAAGCAGCAATAGCAACTGACGTGCTGAACCAACCTTGGCCCAAGGAGCTTCTCTACGCGTTTCCGCCGTTCCCACTGCTACAAAGGACAATAACAAAGATAATCAAAGAATGGGCAAGGGTCATCCTCATCACACCATGGTGGCCCAGGAGACCGTGGTCTCCAATCTAGTGGAACTCAGCGGATCCCAGTTTTGGAGATTACCCATGATACCCACTCTGCTATCGCAAGGCCCCATACTCAGCGAGGGTCTCCAAAATTTAAAGCTAACAGCTTGGAAATTGAACGCGCAGCCCTGAGAGACAAAGGATACTCCGAGGCCGTGTTGACAACTCTACAGCTATCGTGAAGACCAGCAACAAGGAGAAGTTATGGGCATACTTGGAAGGTTTTTGCACATTGGTCAATGGAACAGGGGCAGGATTCATGTTAGGCAGGCATCCCACAGGTTTTAGAGTTTCTCCAACAAGGGCTGGACAAAGGACTGAAGCCTAACACGCTAGCCAGACAGGCGGCAGCCCTAGATTTGGTCCTTAGGGCAGTTTGCAATAGAACAGTGTCTTCTCATAGGCACATCAGACAGTTTTTGAGCGCAGTGAGGATTTTGTCCCCTCCCGTAGTACACAGACACCTATCATGGAATCTAAACCTGGTCTTAGAGGCTCTTACTAGGGCCCCTTTTGAGCCCCTGAAACATGTTTCCTTGTATTTTCTATCTCTTAAGGTGGCTTTCCTAGTAGTCGTCACCTCGGCTAGAAGGATATCAGAACTGGGGGCCCTTATCAGTAGAGGAAAATTTCTGTTCCTTCCAGGAACAGTCGGTAACCCTGAGATTAGATCAGGCATTTATTCCCAAGGTAAACTCTCTATTCCATAGATCCCAGGAGATAATCCTACCATCTTTTTGCCCCAATCCTACTCATCCGAAAGAGAAGGTTTGGCACACCCTGGACGTGCGTAGGGCACTCAAAATCTACATAGCAAGGACACGGGGGACCAGAACATCCTCCGCATTGTTCGTTAATATTAGGCCGGGATATTTGGGAATAAAGGCTTCAAAGATGCTCATTTCCAAATGGGTCAAACAAAGTATAGTGGAGGCCTATAAGGCAAAAGGGAAGGTTCCTCCCCTCCAGGTCTGGGCACATTCAGTGAGAAGTGCGGCTACCTCATATGCCTTTAAAGCCAGGGCCTCATAGGAGGAAATCTGTAGAACGGCCACATGGTCATCGCTACATATCTTTGTTAAACATTATAAGGTGAATGTCAGCAGAAGCGGCTTTTGGTAGAAGGGTGCTTCTGCTGGACTGGATTCGCCCAGTGCTGTTTGTGCCCACCCTTAGAGGAAGTCTGGCTTGGGTACATCCCAATCGGAGGATTAGCTGGAGACAGGGGGAGAAAAGGTAATTGGTCACCGACCTTCGGTAAATTATTTTTTCCCCTGTCCTCCGGATAATCCTCCGGCCCTCCCTACCAAACAGCTGCAGGACAAAACTTTAGACATCATTTTTCTTTCTGAAACTGCAATTAAGCTAGTTACCAGTTATAGTTCTGATTTAGGACATACTTGGGTTCCCCAGATGCAGGGATGATAGAGGGAAGTTTTCTGTTAAACTGTTAGTTTGTTTCTTACAATGCTGGAGACTCTTGGAACATTGGACATCATTCTCAGGCTTGGTGACAGACTGGATCTTCAGAGGAGGATAGCTCGGGACACATGCACAGTGAACAGTCAGTTTCTTCTGCCTCCTGGCGGTCTAACAGGCGAGCTACCCAATCGGAGGATTATCCGGAGGACAGGGGAGAAAATAATTCACCAAAGGTAGCTGACCAATTACCTTTTCTAATCCAAAAAAGACTAGACCCCAAAACACATTGGTTTGCATCACAGTAATAACTGCACCACAAATGACTGCACACTATTAAAAAATAAAAACAGGGGCAACACATTTTATCTTCGGTTAGTAGGCATGTGATCTCAAGAAGATAAAACCCTTTGGTTCTTTTCCCTTACAAACAACAAGTATAAAATGTTTAGAGTTAGTTGGTAAATGCTAACTCTGCAGCACTAGGAGGAATACACTGGCAGGACAATCATCCACCATTAAAGTCCCACCATGGGAGTTTTGCCATTGACTTCAATGAATGGAAGATTATACTCTGAGCTAAACAATGCTATTAAGAGCTTCAGAATTTTAAAAGGACAGTTTTTCTAATACAATGTAAAGACCTCAATGATGCAGACGGCAAATGTAGCTATTAATGGGATACTCATAAACTGAAGGCAGAGGCGTTTGCTTTTGTATTGACAGTAGATAAAAGAAATCTGCCATATCCAGCAACAAATAAAACCAAAGTCCCAACCCTGTAGCTCCCAAAATGTTTGCCTGCATGACCTAATTCTGAAATTTAAATATAATCTTGTGAATGAAGGACTATATCAGCCATCAGTTGGGATCACAATCCCATCCACAGACTGCACAAGTGCATTGGCAATCCTGACCCAGAGTCTGGAAACTATGGGTAAAAACAGACATCACGCTCACTCTACGTTAACATTTCTTATGCATGTTGCAGGGCTGTACTGCAACTATGCAGCCCTGCAACATGCATACAAACATTAAAGCAGTGCTAAAGTGGGGTTAAAGTGGAGTTCACGTTATGTCTGTTTTCATCCTACAGGTATTAACCTTGATAGAGGCCCAGTTCACCCACTATAGCCTGCCTCAGTGCTTCTGTTTCCGAGCTGCCAGACGTGGGGCCCAGTACAGACCCTTGCGGGGTAGGCGGTTGTCCCAGAAACGTGGGCCCAAAAGGAACCAGGCATGCAGTCCAAGCTCAAGGGCTGCCCAGACAGGCCATAGCAGTGTGAACCAGGCGGGCGCATCTATTTCTGCTCCAACTCAGCCTGGCATGGAGGGTTGCCATGGCTGCCCGTCATAGTATGGTGTCAGCTGCAGCGCAAGGACGGGGCCAACCAGTCACATGTTGGTCCCCGTCTCCCACCCTGGCTGGGTCAGGCCGGGGAAATGTTTATTCCGTTCCCCGACCAAGGGTGCCCCTTCCCGGAGACATGCAGTTGGTGCTGTGTGTTTGTTTTCTCCCTCAGCTCCCTGCTTGGCACTACTCAGCGTGGGTGTGTCCTGCTTCAGGTAACTCAGGAAGGCAGACCTCAAATTCAAATTTGTGGGTGGACCAGGTGTGGGACACTCCCTGCCTTCTCCAGTTTGAGTTCTGCCTTCGGAGCTACCAGAAGCAGACCTCACTCCCTGGAGTACTATTTAGGGAGCTGCGTTTTTATTTTAGTTTATTTGGTTTCTTCAATTATTTTCAGGGCTAACTCGCCCCCTCCCCTCTTCGAGTGGGCTGGGTGGAGCGAGGTTTCGTGAAGGAGCCTGCTTGCCCCCTTCTCTCCCCCAGGAACCAGGAGGCCTCAGCCGGTGCCCCCAGCAGGCTCCATCGCTGCTAGCCACCAACCTCTTGAGTCCGGTGTGCTGCAGCAGGATCGTCTAGGAGCAGGGTAAGAGGCTTTTCCCTGTCGCTCCTCATCCCGCATGCCCTGGATATCGGGGGCACCGCCCCTCCCCCCCGCCTGGCGGGATGGGGGGGCTCAGAGTACCGGCCCATCCCCCCAGCTGTGCCCCCCCCTCAGTTGGGTGTCAAGGGGGGAGGGGGCTGGGGCTCGGGGGCAGGTATGCGCGACAGCGGACATCGTGATCTGCCCGGAGGGACCGGCAGATAGCCTCCGCTCTCCAGACTGTGAGCCGGGCGGGGGGAGATGATCGGGGGAGCAGAGCAGGGGAGCAGGAGATAATCCTCCCTTTCCCCCCCCCTCCACCTGTTCAGCGGAGGCAGCGGGGCGCGCCTCGACCCCTCCGCAGATCCCTCTCATGCTCCGGGGGCCCAGGGACAGAGGGGAATCCCACCCCCCTCCCTCTTACTAAATCCGAGGGGTTGGGAAGCGGTAAAGCTCCCTCCCGCTCTCACCCCGCCAGGGACTCTTGCCGCTGGTCGGATCGCCCCCCCTCCCCCTCACGCGCCTGTTAGCGTGGGGCCGAGCTGTGCGGCGCTCGTCTGGGGCCGGGAATCAGGCAGACTAAAGCGGCTGGATCTGTAGGGGGGGTATAGGCTGACGCCAGACTCCTTCCCCCATGTGGAATGCATGCGCGCCGCCATGTTTGCCCCTCCACGTGGGCCCATGGGCACCGCCATGTTGGATTCACATGCATGAGACCCAGGGACGACGCCATTTTGAAGGCACCATGTGGGAGGCATGGGCGTCGCCATCTTGTTGGGGTCACATGACTCTAGGGCACCACCATTAAAAAAATAATAACCACCAGTTAACGGAGGGATCTCTTGGACCATAGATGGCAACCACCAGAGCACAGCGATTGAGGGATCAAGACCCTGACCAAATGAGGACAGCTCCAAATGTGCAAAGGAGGAAGACACCGCCCAGGAGCAAAGCCCGCCGTGCCTGTCCCTGGAGCGCCCGACACAGCACGTGCAGCCGACAGAAACGACATAAGGGGATGTCCTCAGCTCGATCGCAGAGGCTATCAACGAACTGAGAGACCAGATGAAAGCCGTCCAGGATCAGCCTACACAGCCACGGGCATACAAGGGAAGCTCCCGCTGTGCAAACAAGGGCAAGCATCCGGTTACGATCTCCGCCGTGGAAAGGACGTCCGCGTCCGTCCCACCCCCCCAGCAGAGTCAAGCCCAGAGTCGAGTAGCGGTGAGGCATAAGAGGAGGAACTGATTAGATTGCTGGAACACAAGGGGTTTAAAGTTAGGGGACCCATGGCGAGGTGCAACGCGCGTAAGAGATCCAGATCCTGCTGGGACCCTCAACTCCTCTCCAATTCCTCAGAGTCCTCTGCGGAGGAGGGTGAATGGTCAGAGGACAGAGAATCATTGGAAGATGAAGAACAAAAACTATTCAACCCAACTACACTGAATAAGACTATAGTCAGGGTCACGGACGCCCTTGGCCTAACTCAGACGTCCGAAGCCACAGCAACGGAGGAACATGGCCCTAGAAAGAACCTGCTCCTCAAACCCAAGAAGCCTCCCACCTGTCTTCCTTTGCCACCCACGTTCGAAAGCATTATCAGGTTAGCATGGGAGCACCCACTGAGGAGAGGAGGTTCATGAAAGTGGCCAAGCAACCTCTACCCTTTTCCGGAGGATAAAGCCATCCTATTTGCACTATCTAAGGTAAACTCGGCAGCGGCCACTCTGGCTAGAGACTCGGCAGCACCCCCGAGGGGGGACCCTCTGCCCAAGGACCAAACCGATCGAGCCGTGGAGGCCTCACTAAGGAGGCTGTTCGAGGCCATGGCAAATGCTCCACGGGCTGATACAGCTATCACCTTTTTCACCAGGACAATTCTGACCTGGGTAGAGGAGGCGAGGGACCCAGAGTTACAACCGCGTGAGCTCGCATCCAGATTGGACAGAATCTCCTCCGCAGCAGCCTATATCGTGGACACCTCCATAGATTCGATGACAGCCAGATCACAGGTGCAGCGTCCAACATGGCAGCTAGACGTCGGCTGTGGCTGCGCACTTGGAAAGCTGATCCGGCATCGAAACTCACCCTAACCTTGGACCCATTCCTGGGGGGTAAACTGTTTGGGCCTACCCTCGACAAAATGCTGGAGGAAATGGCAGAGGAGAAGAAGAAAGTCCTCACACCCTCCGTAGAAAAGGGAAAGGGCAGAGTCAGTTCCTTTTGTCAATACCGACAGAAGCAGGGGTATGCTAGGGGACCCGGTCGCCAGTCCTACCCCAGAGACAAGTATCGCAGATCCGGCTGGCAGCCAGCAACAAACAGGAGGGCCCTAAGCTATCCCAATGACGGCCCTGCCGTGGCCCCCGAGGGTCCCCCTCTCCTCGGGGGCCATCTAGCTCAGTTCTCCAACATCTAGGCCACCCATATCCAAGATGAATGGGTGAAGAGCGTAGTAGAAAAGGGGTATCGAATCAAACTGCTGGACTGGTCACCCAACAGATTTGTCGGGTCTTCAGCCTCCAGGGATGCACTGAAGAGACGTCTCATGAGGGCCGCTATAGCAAGACTGGCCGACATGGGGGCGATCGCGCCTGTCCCAGCCGCAGAGCAGGGCAAGGGCCTTTACTCCCTGTTGTTCCTCGTCCCGAAGAACGGGGAGGCGTGAGCGGTTCTCGACCTCAAGTTCCTGAACGGCTTCACGAGATACAAGAGGTTTCAGATGGAGACCCTCAGGTCCACGTTACAGGCTCTAGAGATGGGAGACTGGCTCTCCTCTATCGACCTGAAGAACGCCTATCTGCACATACCCATTGCACAACACCACCAAGCGCTGTTGCGATTTTATTACAGGGGTACGCATCGGCAATACACTTCCTTGCCCTTCGGACCGGCCTCAGACCCCCGGACATTCACCAAGGTCCTGGCCCCCATTGTGGCTCCACTGCGACAGAAGGGAATACACACGTACCCGTATCTGGATGACATCCTCATCCGCTCACCATCTCAGCCTCTAGTGAGCCGGCACCTCCTCGAGGCCATAGCGACCTTACAGAACTTCGGGTTCATAATCAACTACCCAAAGAGTCATCTCGTTCCAACCAGGTCGCTCACACATCTGGGAGTCGTCATCGACACAGCCTTCAACAGGGTCTCAATAGAAGAGGAGCTCAGCAAGCATCTGATGGACTCACTTTCCAGGAAACTGTGCAACCGCAAAGCAACAATCATGGATCTAGCGAAACTGTTGGGCATGATGGTATCCTGTATAGACCAGGTCCAATGGGCCAGGCTACATCTTCGCCCTCTGCGGGACTTCCTCCGACCTTACCAGAAGGAAATCATGGCATGAAAACACAAGACGGTCAGGATTCCGGCATCCCTGGCCAAGCTGTTACAATGGTGGGGAAAGTCATCCCGCTTTCAACAAGGAGTTCCCCTGATTGAACCACACAGGACCACAGTGACAACTGATGCCAGTCTGGGAGGATGGGGGGCACTCACGGGATCCAGACAGGCGCAAGGCCGGTGGTCCCGGGAGGAAGCGACCCTCAGCATCAACCTTCTAGAGCTCCGAGCAATTCGGCTGGCACTGGTAGAGTTCGAGCACATCCTGAGGGACAAGCATGTCCTGGTTCAAACAGACAACACCACAGCTATGGCGTATGTCAACCACCAAGGGGGGTCGAAGTTGAGATCACTGCAGCAGGAGGCTCAGCATCTGTTCCAATGGGCGGAACCCAGGCTCAGATCAATCAAAGCAGTTCACATCAAGGGAACAGACAACGTCAAAGTGGACCGGCTCAGCCGGGTACGTCTGGACCCGGGAGAGTGGGAGCTACACCAGGACGTATTCGGCATGCTGACATGAAGGTGGGGTACACCACTCGTAGACCTGTTTGCCTCGAAGAACAACCACAAGGTGCCTGACTACTTCGCAGAGACCAGGGGGCCTTAGCAATAGATGCACTGCAGCAGCCCTGGCCCCAGGGACTGACATACGCCTCATGGCCTCTCGTAAGCCATCCATCAACAGGATTTATGCGGCCACGTGGAGGTGCTTCTTCCAGTGCTGCCAGACCAGAGGCGGCAATGCCTGCTCACCCTCCACTCCAGAGGTTCTGGAGTTTCTTCAGGATGGACTTGACCGGGGACCACGCCCGGCTACCTAGCTAGACAGGTGTCAGCCCTAGGGGCTATACTGGGGGCGGGATCCAGAGCCCATTTTGCTAAAAGCAACCAAGTGGGGAGATTCCTCCGGGCCGCCCGTGCGAAGGCCCCACCTACAATGTGCTGATTTCCATCTTGGAACTTGAATACAGTGCTCACAGCTATCACTCAATCTCCCTTTGAACCCATGACCCAGGTCTCCCTTTACTTTCTATCTATCAAAGTGGCCTTCCTGGTGGCTGTCATGTCAGCCAGAAGGGTCTCAGAGCTAGCGGCTCTTTCCACAGCGCACCACCTGTGCAACCTCCGCGACGATAGAGTGATCCATCGCACCGATCCAACCTTCGGTCCAAAGGTCAACTCGGCATTTCACAGGGAACAAGAGATCGTATTGCCTATGTTTTGTCCAAATCCACAGCACCCCCGTGAACGGGTGTCGACAAGCTTGATGTTCGCAGGGTATTGAAGATCTATATCTGCAGAACAAAAGGGGGACCCAGGTCTTCCTCGCTATTTGTTAAGTACGGGGGCGCAGACCTAGGGAAACCAGCGTCAAAGGACTTGATCGCCAGGTGGATCCGTTGCTGTATCATGGAGGCGTACAGAGCAATGAAAAACACCCCACCATCCGGGGTGGTGGCCCACTCTCTGAGATCCTCAGCCACGTCGTTGGCCATGATGTCCAGGCCCCCGTGCAAAGAAATCTGCAAGGCGGCCACATGGGCCTCTGTACATACGTTCTCAAGACACTATAAGATCCATACCATGGCGTCGACGGAGGCCGCCTTTGAGCGAAGGGTCCTCCAAGCCATTGCAGCGAACCTTTAACCAGGCTCTGGTTCTCTTTTCTCCCACCCTATTTAGCTCGGCTTTGGTACATCCCACGCTGAGGAGTGCCAAGCAGGGAGCTGAGAGAGAAAAGAAAATTGGGGCACTTACTGGTGCATTTTCTTTCTACGAAGCTCCCTGCTTGGCACTCCGGCCCACCCAGGGCCTGCTGGCAGGGGGTAGAGAACCGGACGCCTTAATCCGGCCCGTAGAAGGGCCCTGTCATATCCTCTCTTCCAGATCCTGGAAAAACTCAAACTGGAGAAGGCAGGGAGTGTCCCGCACCTGGTCTACCCACAAATTTGAATTTGAGGTCTGCCTTCCTGAGTTACCTGAAGCAGGACACACCCACGCTGAGGAGTGCCAAGCAGGGAGCTTTGTAGAAAGAAAATTCACCGGTAAGTGCCCCAATTTTCTTTTTACCATCTGTCCTAACCTCACTGAATCCTCCTCATGCTTCCTTCTCTGGGTGAATTCACCCAGTTGTTGAATACCTTGCACATTCACACCTCTCTACAAGCACATCTAGGATTTCCTCTAGGTACAGAAACAAAATAAACATAATTACAAAATTTACATAATAAAGCAACATCAAATTTTATTCTTCCTCCACTATTCATTCTAGCAAGATTAACAACAAATCCACTTAGCCACACCTCAGAGTGCCTGAGAAAACAGAACTTTAGATGGTCAGATAATGAAACCTCTCAAAATACAAAAAGCTGGAAGAGAAGTTTGTCACTTTATTTTTCATGATCTCATTATTTGTTTTTCCCCATCTCTAGTGACTGGTTGGGAACTTGACTAAATGTCTCAAATCTGACCGACAGTAGCATAGATTGTTTTTGAAGGACTATGCTGTGGCAGGGGCAAGGAAAGCTTGCAAAGTGTTGTCCAGCAGAGCTCTTCCAGGTAGTGAATAGCTTATTAACTCCTTGCTGTCTCCACCTGGAGTTAGTCATTAGCTGCCCACTCGGACGAGTTTGACAGACACTGCAGATAAAGTCGCTCCTATTTGGTGCTACTTGGGAACTGCAAGTTTGGGCACAGTCAGAGTTCAGGGAAGGGGAGGCTTTGTCTTGTCCAGTTTGCTTGGATCAGCTTCAATTAGTCTTGCCCACCAACACAAAGGCTGTAAATAGGGAAGAGCATAAGTGTTGCCAAAGCAGATGTAAAAAGTGAATAAGGCAGGCCAAAAAAGAATTTGAGGAGCATTTTGCTAAAGATGCCAAAACTAATAATAAAACCTTTTGCAAGTACATCAGAAGCAGGAAGCCTGCTAGAGAGTCAGTTGGGCTGTTAAATGACTGGGGGGGGGGGGGTTAGGGAGCAAAAGGACATTGCAGAGAAGTTGAATGAGTTCTTTGCTTCGGTCTTCACTGCAGAGGATGTTGGGGAGATACCTATGCCAGAACCTTCCTTTGTAGACGACTAATTGGAAGAGCTGTCACAAATCAATGGGACTCTGGCAGAGGTTCTAGAGCAAATTGACAAACTAAATACTAACAAATCACCAGGACCAGATGGTATTCACCCCAGAGTTCTGAAAGAACTCAAATATGAAATTACAGACCTACTGCTAATAATTTGTAACCTATCGCCAAAATCTGGCACTGTACCTGAGAACTGGGGGGTGGCAAACGTAACCCTGATATTTAAAAAAGGATCCAGAGGTGATCCTGGAAACTACAGACCAGTAAGTTTGATGTCTCTGCCAGGCAAAATGGTGTAAACTATCACTAAGAACAGAATCGCTGGGCACCTTGATAAACATGGCTTAATAGAGGAAGAGTAAACATGGATTTAGCAAAGGTAAGCCATGCCTCACTAATCTGTTGGAATTCTTTGAGGGTCTAAGTAAGCATGTGGACAAGGGAGACCCGGTAGATATAGTGTACCTGGATTTCCAGAAAGCATTTGATAATGATAATAAGTCTCACATTATTAATTATTATTATTATTATAAGCATTTGTATAGTGCCAGCTGTGTACCTGGCACTTTACAGAACAATAAGATAGATGCGGCCCCTGCCTACGGCTTACAATCTAATAGACATGGAGGGGGGAGACAAAGAGAGGGGCCATAGGGAGAGACAAGGGATAAATAACATTCAAGCAGATGCGAAATCTCAGGTGTACGTGCCTGGCTTGGTTGCAGTTAGGCAGGAGTCTGCAGGGAGGGCAGACAGACTTGAGAAAATTAAAAAGTCATGGGATAGTTGGTAGTGTCTTACTATGGATCGGTACCTCGTTAAAGATAGGAAGCAAAGAGCAGGACTGATTGTTCAGTTTTCACAATGGAGAGATGTAAAAGGTGGTGTGCCCCAGGGATCTATATTGGAACCAGTGAACCTTCTACAGAGGGATGGGAACCGGTGATGTGGAATGTATTTATTAATGATCTGGAAAAGGGCGTTGAAAGTGAGGTGATCAAATCTGCAGATGACACCAAGTTATTCAAGGTAGTTAAAACATGAGCAGACTGTGAAAAACTGCAACGGGATTTACAAGACAGGGTGCCTGGGCATCTAAATGGCAGATGAGATTTAATGTGGACAAGTGCAAAGTGATGCACATAGGGAAAAATAATCCAAACTATGAGTACACAATGCTGGGTACTAAGCTAGGAGTTACCACTCAGGAAAAGGATCTGGGAGTGATTGTGGACAATACACTGAAATCCACAGCCCAATGTGCAGCAGGAGTCAAAAAAGCAAACAGAATGTTAGGAGTTATTTGCAAATGGATAGAGAATAAAACTGAGGATGTCATAATGCCTCTATACAAATCGATTGTGCGACCACACCTGAAAAATTGTGTGCAGTTCTGGTCGCCCCATCTCAAAAAAGACCTAGCCAAACTAGAAAAGGTGCAGAGAAGGACAATGAGAATTATAAAGGGTATGGAACGGCTTCTGTACAAAGGGAGGCTTGACAAGCTGAGTCTTCAGCTTAGAGAAGCCTGAGAGGGGACATGATAGAGGTTTATAAAATCCTGAGTGGCGTGGAACAAGTAGATAGGGAACAGTTGTTTACCCTCTCAAATAGTACTAGAACTAGGGAACACTCCATGAAACCAGATGCTAGCAAATTTAAAACAAATAAAAGGAAGTACTTTTTCAGTCAACACATAATTAGCTTATGGAATTTGTTGCCAGAGGACGTTGTCAAGGCCAGTAGTATAGCTGGGTTTTAAAAAAGGACTGGTTAAGTTCTTAGAGAGCCTTTTGTTGTTCTGAACTTTGCATTTTATGATTGTGATTTAGGTTCCAGGGATCAGGTGTCACCAGCATATGCCCCAAGAAGGGCAAGGCATACTTTGAACTTTGATTTTCTAGGACTGTAACTTAAGTCCTAGGGACTAAGTGTATTATTTTAAATGTATAATCATATGTATGTATTTGTTTTATTATTATTAGCAAGCATTTATACAGCACAAGCAATGTACCTGGTGCTTTACAAAGTAATGGAATAGACAGTCCCTGCCCTAGGGTTTACTATTTGAGAAGGGAGGGGAGGAGGGAATGACGAAAGGGAGACAAGGCGTGTGACATTCACTAAGATGTGAGGTCCCAGGTGCATGTGTTTGGCTTGGTTACATCGAGAATGATGGCTGGCTGGTCCGTGTGGTGAGGATATGAGTACACAGACCTCAGGTAACAGATTATACTGAATGGAGGGTATCAGCAGGAGTTAGGTGAGCGGAGCAAGGAGGTCAGAGCAGAAGAGGTGGGTCTTAAGGAGGGATTTGAAGGTACGAAGGGAGGGGGCAAGGCAGATGTGGGCAGGGAAGGAGTTCCAGGCATGGGGAGCAGCTAGGGTGAAGGGTGATTGTGTAGTGACTATGGCACAAGCCAAATGTCTAAATAAACTTACTTACTTACTAGTTCTTAGTGAGTAGGTCCATTAATGGCTATATACCAAGTAGCTTACAGGATGAACTTCTTACTGTTGGGAGCTGGGAGTGAACAACGGGGAATGGATTGTCCATTGTGACTGTTGGTTCTTCTCCCATGTGATCGAGATTGGCCACTGTGAGAGGACAGGATGCTGGGCTTGATAGACCATTGGTGTGACTCAGTATGGCACTACCTATGTTCTTATGAGTTGTGCAGGCGACCAGTTGTGAACTAGATTCATGCCCGTCTTCTCTGGTGAAAGCTAGCCAGAAGACACTGGGGCCATTGCTGGCTGGGTTTGTCAGTGCCTCCCTTTGGGAGAGCCAGGTGCCTGGTGGGCTCAAAACTGCGGTCGTCCAACTCCTGCTCAAGAAACCATCCCTTAATGTCAACTCCCCTGTCAGCTATCACCCCGTCTCTAATCTTCCCTTTTTAGGGAAGTTTATTAAACGGGTGGTTGCCTCACAGCTCCAAGCAGATCTCAATGCTATTGGATTCCTGGACCAAGGCCAGACAGGATTCTGTCCTGGATATGGCATTGAGACTGCACTTGTGGCCTTGGTTGACTATCTCCGTTTGGAAATTGATACAGGTAATTGTACCCTGTTGATTCCGTTAAATCTTGTAGTGGTCTCTGACACAGTTGATGGGTGTTGTTGACATGGCTGCATCATCTGGCAGGGGTTCACGGGACTGCTCAGTGGTTCCACTCATTCCTGGCTGGGAGAACCCAGAGGATGGTGATGAACAGTGGCTCATTGTCTCCTCAAGGAGCTCCCTTGTGGAGTCTCATTTATATCCCTGGTGTGGGTACAAACACTAAGCTGCCAGGAGCCAGGTAGCCAGGGCCCTGTGTATTCGGTTTCCAACATTGCTGCCAGTGGTGGAAACACTGTATATATGGGGCCCTACACATCTAGCATCCTTTTAGTCTATAAATAATTGAAAACGTCATACTACACAACCACCTTAACAGGGGTGTATTTGGGAAGCCATTTGATTCCTCCAACCGTATTATAATCAGACTTGTTATGCCATTGTGTGTCCCATGTTAGCTGAAGAGGCTGTGGGGTTGCAGTTGCCTGCAGCTACAGTAGAAAAGCATCTGTGGTGAAAACAGAACCACTTGTAACCAACTGCTGACAGTGCTTTAATGCTCCCCCACTGCTTTTACGGTCACATCCATTGCTACAATCTATGGAGGTCACTTAGTGAATTTAAAATTTAGATTTTGTTTTGAGAAATGAAGTCATGTGAAAGCAAAGAGCCCTTCAAATGTCTTGAGCCAGTCAGGAGTGCAATGATATGGCTAAAAAGAAAGGAAGAAAAATACCTCTCCATCAGCTCTTCCCATCAGCTACAGCTAAAAACGTCTGCACTTAAGGAGATGTGCTGTGTAAGTAATCTTTCATAGTATTCCTTCACAGCTTCCAGCAGGGAGCTAGCTTTTTGTCTGACTCAGGACTTATCACTTAACACTGAAGTGCTAGAACTTGTCTATTAGGTTGCAGAGAGCTGAATGAAATTGTCCTTACCTGCATCTGAAGTTGAAGGTCTGGGAAAGTTTCCAGTGCCCATGCAACTTGTTCCTCATTTTCAGAGAGTGTGATTGTGCATGTACTGTACACCAAAGTGCCTCCTGGCTTCAGGAGTTTCACAGCCTAACAAGAGAACAAAGTTCAACCAGGGTGCTAAACATACGCCAGCTGCAAAACTAATTGTATACGAGTTTTATAGGCTTTTTCTTCAATAGATATTAGTTATACATTCCATATTTACCTAAATGTATAGAACTGCACAACGGGTAAAATACAACACATTTAGGCTATACATTTTGTATCGACGACTCGGACATTCTGGTGATCTAGTATTTTTGTCCCTTTCAAAGGATCCTAGTGTACTCCTGCAAGATGGATCAAGATTTACATTACGGAAGACTCTAGAATGTGCTATTTCCTGTAAGGAGCTGGCTGTGTGAAATCCTGTGCATCAGAGAGAGATTTCACAGGGAAATATCAATTGGATCTTGACATTTCTGTCTGTAGGTACCACAAGGTGTTCTGGCTTTCTGAGGGTATGCCTGTGCCCACTGCATCCCTGCTCCAAGACTGACTCCTTTCAAGACAGGGACAGGTATTTTCAGAAAAGTATTTCTTCATGGACCATGGAACAAGCAGATTGGAGCTAAGCATGCTGGGAAAAGAGGCAGCGTATATAAGAGATGGCATTTGCCTTATAAGAGGCTCAGGGAAAATCTGGTACATGTCTAGCAGAGGAAGAGCTGGAGGAGGGTAGCTCCCTGCTGTGGGGGAGTCAGGAAGGGTCATTGTGGCAAGAGACCTGTGGGAGAGCACAGGAAGAGTTAAGATGCTGGTGGGACTCCAGGGAAGGTCAAAAGCAGCTGAAGAAAAACACCTGAAGTAAAAAAGGTGCAGAGGAGCTTTAAAGCCACATAGGGGTCCCAAGCCAAGGCTTCCAGGGAAGTGTGTTCTCTGTCTGAGAATTGCCCTGAGGCATAAAAACCTGTCTAGCTTGAGGAGAGCGAGTCTCTCTTTGCTGGGCATTATCAAGGATCAAACTGTCAAGGAGCCAAAAGAAAACAGCCACAGCTGTACTCAAATCAGGTAAGCTTCTCTCTCACCATTTTCACGTGTGAAGCTATTCATTATCTGCTATAATCTTTGGTCACTTGGTTACATACCACACTGAAAAGCTTGCGTTGCAATGGCTGATAAGAAGTCACTTCCTTTAGAGTGCAGGAATAGGCCATGGTTGGTCTCTGTCCCATCCCACTACAGGGAGCATCCAGAAGAACTCGGTCAAATGATTCTGGTAAGAACGGAGGTCCCTCTGCAAAATGCAATTGACACTTTCTGTATTTCTCCATTTTCAAATGTTGTAGCACAGCTCATTCGCTATATATTACACACTCTCCTAGTTTCTTTTTTGTTGCTTGCTTTAAGACTCCACAGCTGATAAGGATGCACTGGTTCTGTCTTCCTCCAGGTGGCCATTCTATACTGAAGGGGTTTGTTCCTCCCCCGGAGCAGGATCCAGAATTACGATTGGCAGCCCATGTTTGTGGGAGGGCAAACCCTCCACAATCCCCAGTTTAGTCCTGCCTCTCGGGGTTCCAGGACGTGGGATCCAGAACTCCTATTAGGGAGTTGTTGCAGACTTAGGATTTTATTTTTTCTTTCTGCTTTTCTGCTCGCCCACACTTGTGGGGTTGGGGGAATCCCTCTCCTATGTGGGGGGTTCAGGGTTTGAGTCAGGTTGCCAGGGATCGGGGTGGGGGGCTTCCCTTGTTCCCCCTTCCTCTTTAATTTTTTACTTCAATTGCTTCTGAATCAGGCGGAAGGGGAGATTTGGGTAGCAGGGAGGTGCTCCCATCTCCCTTTGGGGTTAGGCGGTATGAGCTGCAGTGCAATGAGCGGGGCTTTGGGTTCCTCCCTTACCACATGGAGAAGGATGCGGGCAAGCACCAATGCTGGCATGACTCCTCTGCCTCAGGTGCTCCAGTCCACACAACTTTGAACCAGCTGAACACCCAGCCAATAAGGCACCTTCAGTCCAGGAGTTGGAGAAAGCAGTGGCATAAGCTCTCTAGCCCACCAAAACTGTGAGCTCTGACTTATGCTTCCCTCTTCCTGCTGTCTCCATTGCTGAGTCTCCTTCCCCTCAAGAGGAGATTCCAGAGCAAGTGACTTGGTGGTTGGGGCAGAGGGTAGCAGTTTGCCCCGACCTACTCTTGGCCCTGCAGGATCCCCACACCCTCTGTTGAATGCCGACAGGTGTCTCCCGCCTTGGGGTGGTGGTTTAGGAAAAGGGAAGCTTATATAAGAGATGCTCTCCCCTCTGATAGTGATTTATTTATTTCTTTGCATTTCTTAGCCACCCCCCTCATGCCTATGGCATCTCAGGGCGACTTACAAAAAGCTCTAGGGGAATCTCCCATTAGAGCCTCTCCCCTACTACCTCAAGGGCTTTTGGAAGACACCACAAATCCCTCTGTAGAAGGTTCAGGGTCCATTCCAATAGGGGAGTCAGGGGCTCCTTCTCCTCCTCTCCTCTAACAGCCTGATCTACCTCCTCCTCTTCCTCTCCCACTCTAAAGAGGGGGTGGGATTGAAGCAGGTCTCAAAAAAAGAGACATCCTTCCCCCTCTCTGTGTAGGAAACAAAAAGAAGTCAAGCAGTGGACGATTGAAATGTAGGAGATGGGTGGATTCCTCCGCTTAGTCCTCTTCTGTCACGATGGTTTCCCTTTCCAACCCTCCTTATCCCCCCTCCTTCCAAGCCCCAAGGAGGATGTCTAACAGGGTCTGAAAAGGTAGGTGAGAAAGGCGGATGAGCCTGCTGGGGTCCGCCTGTTCCCCGCCAATAAGTTTGAAAGAATGATGAGGAAGGTGGCTAGGGCCACAGAACTTGAGGCCGTGCCTCCTGACCTGGCTGCACCTGGTCTATCTAGAGTACATAGGATCATTTATCCTCACGAGGTGGCTAGATTATCAGAGCTCTCCCTACCAGGTTTTTATAGTAAAACTATTAAGGAGTAGAAGCAGCCAGTCAAATTGAAAAGGACCACACAAGCTAGCAAGACACTTCTATGTCATCCCTTGTTGATATGTTTACGCTACCTAGCGTAGACACTGGGACATCTGACTTGCTAAGTCCTCTGCTCTCCCCTCAGATAGTGATTTATTTATTTATTTGCATTTCTTAGCCACCCCCTCATGCCTATGGCATCTCAGGGCGACTTACAAAAAGAATAAAAATATACAATATTAAAATTCACAAAAAAGCATAAAAAGAATTTAAACAGAATTTAAAATATCTTCTCCTCAACTACCCCACCCTCCCCTCCGAAAGCCTGGGTGAACAGCCAGGTTTTGCAAGCTCAGCAGAAAGCCAGCAGACTTGGGCCCAAGCGGGCTTCCTCCGGGAGGGAGTTCCAAAGTCGCGGCACAGCCACTGAGAATGCCCTCTCCATGGTGGCCCCCCGTTTTACTCAGGGGACCTCCAAAAAGGCTCCCTTGGCGGACTGAAGGGGTCGCTCTGAGATGCGGAGGGCGAGGCGGTCCCTGAAATATGAGGGGCCCAGACCATATAGGGCTTTATAGGCCAAAACCAACACCCTGAATCTGACTCGGTACGCTATTGGCAGCCAGTGCAGAGCACAGAGTAATATGCTGCCGTCCTCCCATCCCCGTAAGGAGACGAGCCGCGTTCTGCACTAGCTGCAGCCTCCAAACCAGCGTCAAGGGAAGCCCCACGTAGAGCGCATTGCAATAATCTAGCCTCGAGGTGATGAAGGCATGAATGAGGGTGGCCAGGTCAGGCCTGGAGATGTATGGGTGCAGCCTCCGCACCAGATAGAACTGGCGGAAAGTGGCTTTAGCCACCGCCTCCACCTCCAGGCAAAGACCCGAATCCAATAACACCCCCAGACTCCAGATGGGTTCTCTAGGGATCAGTTAGATAGGATACCACTTTCTGGAAAAATTCTGAGGCCTCTTCTCTCGCCCTATATGCTGCAGCTACAGCCTCTGGATTTGACAGGGCCTCCTGGATTACAGAACTAGCTAAGAGGGTTCCATCTAAAAAGGTAAAGGACACCCCAAAGAAAATTTCATTGGCTTCAGTTTTTTTGGCAGATGCGACCTTTTATGTGGTCCAGCTAAACGCTCGTGCAATAGCTACCAATGTGGTACCCCGTTACATCATTGTCTTAGACCTTGGAAGATTGATATTCAGGCTAAGTTTGTTCTGACAGACTGGTTTTCACTGGTGGAAACTGTTTGGCAAAGTCATGGACAATGCAATGACTATGGAACCAGAGAAGATGAGGACACTTCCTCTCAATCGGACCCAGGCTCCTCAGAACCCACAGAAAAATTCCTTTCATACCAGAACCAATTTCAGGTACCAAACAGCTCACCAATTTAGTTTTCTAGACCTTGTTGGCAGAGACAACGCGGCCCACAGCAGCAGGGCACCCGTAGACAGCCTCAGGGCAGTAATAAGCATTGGAATCAACAGACTGCCTGACAACCAACGGTTCCTCACTCATGCTCCAGTGGGAGGCCACCGTCAGGAGTTTGCTTATCTCTGAAAGGAGACCTCACTGGATGACTGGGTCAGGGATACCATAGAAAACCATACTCCATAAAGTTCACCTCCATCCCTCCGAACGGATTTTTTCCATCACCAGTTTCTTCCGTCCCCGAAAAACATCAGAGCACCCTAGGGGCCACAGACATTGCTCCAAGGTATCTGCATTAATCTGGTGTGTACTCCCATCTTATTCACAGTGCCAGAAAAGAACAGCGACATGAGATCTATTTTAGTCCTCAAATCTTGAAATAAAGGGTGAAAACAAAAAGGTTCAAGATGGAGACTCTTTGCACCACAGAAGGGGTAATCCGTGTGTGTTTGTGTGTTGCCTTGATAGATCTTAAGAAACCTATCTGCATGTACCCATCAGAGACAGTCACCAGAGATTTGTACTGTTTGCCTACAGCCAACAGCATTACCAGATCCAAGTTCTTCCTTCTGGGCTCTTGTCCTCCCCTCAAGCATTCACCAATATCCTGGTGATCCTTGTGGCCCTCCTCAGGGAGCAAGGAATCCTTATTTACCAACTTCTAAACAATATTTTGATTTTTTCATTATCAAAAGTATGAGGTGTGGAGGATCTACAGTGCACAGTACAGTGCCTGGAGGAGCATGGCTTCCTGATAAACAAGGAGAAGAGTTCCTTGGCTCCAGCTCAGGTTCTCCTGCACCTTGGAGTAGTGATGGACGCATGGTCGGACAGAATTTTTCTCTCTCCAGAAAGTTCTTCCAAGATGGTAAACATGCTGCAACCCCCGAGAGGGGAGGAAGATCTAGAAATGATGTTCCTGGCTCAAGTCCTGGGATGTATTGCATCATGCATAGATAGTCCAGTGGGCACATCATCTGTGACCTCGTCAACACTTTTTCAGACCATTTCAGGACATCATGACAAAATCTTCCTGCAGGATAACAGTGTCTCGCCAGTTCCAGTAGAGCCAACTGCTGGTGCAGAGTGGTTGACCATGCCAGTTTGATTTCCCTGCCACTGTTTAACCTGCATCCCCCTCTTCCTTCAGGGATGTGAGCCCACTGAATCCCTGACCGGCCATGACGGACCCTGGAGGGATGTAGCTGGTGCCAGTCGGATGGCAGTGACTCTTTGGTTCTGCGGCTGATGCCTCTTTTGGTGTGCCCATCATTTCTGTGCCTTTCTTTCTGTGAATTGGATTTTGATCTCTTTGGGCAGGAACCCTGCTGCTATCATACTTGATTACTTTGATTCTATTGGGTGTGGCTGGGCTTTTAGTCTCACTGGCCTGGCGGTTCCGAACTAGGAGCTTTGCCGACTTCATTGTCGATTTCTGCTTTGGAGGGGACTTGAAGAATGGAAGAGGGAGCTGAGCTAGTAATTTAGGAGGCTGCCATATTAGGTTTCTGCCTCGTGTGGAAGAGGGTATTGCATTTTCTATCAGCGATCTTATCACCCAGGACTATGCTGGAATTCCCCAGAGCTGGACATTAAGGTTATTCATAGCTCTGGTTAGGTCTGGACTATTTCCCCTCAGGGGACTCTACTTCCAGCTTTATTCAGGTGCTTGACTTGTCTGCGCCTGTTTACCGTCAAGGAGTAAGGACACAGTTTATGAGGGAGGAGACTCCAGAAGCTGTTTTTATTTTCAGCTTTTAGTCAGGGCTCTGGTTTGTCTGCATCTGTACTCCGTGTAGGAGCAAGGACATTGATTAGGAGCAAAGAGGCTCTATATATTAATTTTATCTTCAGTCTCCTCAAAGGGCCTGGGTCTGTCTCCTCCTGTTTGATCAGAGCAAGGACATTATAACATTATATTGACAGCTCCAGGACTCACTCCCTGAGCCCCGGAGGAAGTCAAGGATATGGGCTTCTTAGAAGCTGATTTTATTTCCAGCTTAATTCAGGTTCCTGGTTGCCTGCACTTGTGTACCGTTCAGGATAAAGGACGCCGTTTATAAGCAAGGAAGCTGCAGAAGCTGACTCTATCTCAAGCTTTCATCCAGGGCCCTAGTTTGTCTGCACCCGTGCACCGTCTAGGAGCAAGGACATTTAGTACATTGCAAGATGGGAGGGGGGGGGATGGTCAGGAGTGATGGTAGGGCTATCCCCCATATAACAGAGTGTGGGTCCAGTCAAGGCCAGAGTCTACAGTTAGCCTGAGATTGCCTGGCATTAAATATTATTCCATTTTCAAATGGCTTTCTCCCATGATGGGATACAGTAGGGGAAGTGGCAGATAATTTGTGCAACTTACTAAATATTAGTATTGGGAAGGGGGTGATTAAAGAGTTGACATTGTCTTAGCAGACCCAAGTTTAGGTGGTGTATTATAAAAATGAATGCTGCTAGAATAGTCTCTCTGGCAATGCAAAGGACTATCTTGTTAGAAGGGGGTAACTCCGACAAGAGTGTGTTTGAGATCTAAACCAGTCTCTCTACTCAAAGGTGTTTTAAAGTTGTTCCAAAGGTAACAGTTTTGTCTGTGCCCCACTAAGAAGGGGAAGAGTTGGTGGGAAGTAATATCACTCCCTCTGCTCCTATGGCCAATATTCGAACAAGTAAGGTGTTGGAATCCTATAGGGTTGGGAACCATGATTTGATTTATTTTGATGATGGCCTGGGAGGGGGAGGGAAACGCGGTTTTTTGGTGGGTTTTTTTTTACATTGCGGCCATTCAGTTGAATGGCCGCAATGTAAAAAAAAATGTGGTACCAGGAATCCAGGAAACAGGCCGGATCACTGGGTTGAATCCGATAACACCCCACCCCCACCCCAGGGATCACCCTACTTCCAAGTTCCCACCCAGGGAGCCTACCTTCATGGAGGTCCGGCGGCTTCAGACGCTAGTAGGCCTTCCGGGGAAAACCGGAAGGCCTACTAACGTCTGAAGCCGGCAGCCACAGTCAACGCTGAAGCCGCCGGACCGCCGGAGCTCCATGAAGGTAGGATCCCTGGGTGGGAACTTGGAAGTAGGGTGATCCCTGGGGTGGGGGTGTTAACCTCACCCCCGGGATCATACAGTACACTACTTAATACTTACTGGCCGCTGCTGGGACGGCCGCTGGTGCTGGTGGGCTTGCTCTGGGTTGCCGGCGGCGGCCCGGAGCTGCAGTAGGGACACTCAGGGGAATTTTTTTGTTTAAATCGAGGCTGAGCAGGGTGGGTGGGGGGTGTCCCCCCTTCCACCCGTGCAGCCTGGGAGTGGGAGGAATTTTTTTATTCCATTGATTTCAATGGGGACAGTGCCCCATTGAAATCAATGAAATAAATCCGGTACCGGTATACCGGATTTAATCCGGGAATCCGTTTTTTTGGAAACTGGAATCCGGTAGCCGGTAATTGCCCTGAGGTCCCACCTCTACGCTCTGCATATCTCTTCATATGAGGCCCTTGCTTTGAAAGCGTATGATGTGGCTGCGCTCCGTACAGAGTGTGCCCAAATCTGAAGGGGGGAGGACCTTACCCTTCACCTTGTAAGCTTCAGTGATACTCTGTTTTAGTCACTTAGAGATTAAAGTCTTTGTTGCTTTGTGGCCCTGGAGGCCCTGTCTGATGTTTATAAACAAGGCTGTGGACAGCCTGAATCCCTTAGTCCTGGATAAGTAAACTTTCAGTGCCCTTCTTACATCTAGTTTATGCCAGACCCTTTCTTTTGGGTGTACCGGTCTGGGGCAAAAGGAGGGTAAAATCACCTCCTGTGACCTATGGAAAAGGGAATTTATCTTAGGAATGAAGGCTTCGTCTAGCCTTAGAGTGACTGATTCCTTCTGAAAGATATAGAAGTTGTCCTCCATGGACAGGGCTCCCAGTTCTGATACCCTTCTCGCTGAGGTGACTGCTACGAGAAATACAACCTTTAAAGTTAGAAAATAAAGGGATATGTGTTTTAGAGGTTCAAAAGGGGGTTTGGTGAGGGCTTCCAAAACCAGGTTGAGGTCCCAAGAGGGAAACCTGTGTACCACTGGGGGGGCTAAGATTCTGGCTGCTCTTAGGAACCTCCTAACATTCCTGTGGGCTGACACTGTTCTATTGGTTACTGCTCTAAGGACTGAGTCTATGGCCGCTGTTTGTCTGGCCAGTGTGTTAGCCTTAAGCCCTTTATCCAGGCCCATTTGTAAGAACTCGAGGACTTGTGCTACTCCTGCCTTAGTTGGGTCCTGATTTTGACGAATTGACCATTCTGCGAAAGTTCTCCAGGTGGCTCTGTAGCTTCTCCTGGTGGCAGGTCTCCTGGATAGTTGTATTGTGTTCAGTACCGCCTCAGAATATCCTCTCGCTCTCAGCGTGGATCGTTCAAGTTCCATGCTGTCAGATTTAGTGTTTGTATCTCTGAGCAGGTTATCGGTCCCTGGGTTAGTAGGGTTGGTGTGAGTGGTAGTCTTTGATACTGGGCGTTGCTTCTTTCTATTAGTTCTAAGAACCATGGTCTCCTTGGCCACCATGGTGTTATCAGAAGTAGATGTGAATTCTCTCTGATTGTTTTGGATATTGTCTTCTGAATGAGTGGTATTGGGGGAAATGCGTATAGGAGTCCCATGGGCCATGGGCAGTTTAGTGCGTTTGTCCCCTCCGCCTCTCTGCATCGGTGGCGTGAGATGAAGCGGGGAACCTGTGTGTTCTCCCTGGTGGCGAATAGGTCCACCAGAGGGAGACCCACCCATGTCACCAGGTGATGGAACACTGACCTGTCTAGTGACCATTCGTGTGGGTTGATGGTCTGTCGGCTCAGCCAGTCTGCGCACGTATTGTCCTGGCCCTTGATGTGAAGCGCTTTCAGCGATGATATGTGTAGCTGGGCCCACGAGAACAATTTTGTCGCTTCCTGAAATAACTCCCTCGATCTCAATCCCCCCTGGTGATTGACGTAGGCCTTTGCTGTCACATTGTCCGTGTATACCAGTGGGTGGTGTGAGGCAAAGGTTGGATGTAGGTGCTGTAGTGTCAGTCGTGTGGCCTTCAGTTCGAGGACGTTTATCCTCTTTGTCGCATCTCTCTTGGACCAGCAGTCCTGAGTCGTGTGGGTTCCTGAGTGTCCTCCCCAGCCCAGGAGGCTGGCGTCTGTTGTTACCACTACTCTCGTTGGTTCTGATAGTGGTACCCCTTCTCAGAAGGTTTTTGGGTCTAACCACCAGGACGTTGAGTCTTTTAATTCCCGTGGTATGGTGACCCACGGATTGAGACCTAGCGTGAGCTCTCTTTGAAAACTCGTTAGCCGCCTCTGCAAGGGGCGAAGGTTGTAGCGGCCCCATGTCACTTGTCCTATGCAGGATACCAGGAGTCCTAATAGGCTCGCTAGTGGTTTGAGTTTCATGCGGTTCTGACGTTTGAGGAATCTGATTCGTTGTTGGATCTTTTGCTGTCTGTCTGTTGGGACGAATGCGAGGTCTAAGGAGGTATCTATTTGAATTCCCAGGTGTTCTAATGTCTGTGTTGGGGTCAGATGGCTCTTCTCCTTGTTTATGAGGAATCCATGCCTCTCCAGGTACTGGATTGTTGTGTTCAGATGTTCCTGTGCTCTTTCGGGGGAGTTGCTCCTGATCAGAAGATTGTCCAGATATGCATAAACGTGTATCCTCCTGCTGCGTAGGTTGGCTATCAGTGGGGCCAAGATTTTCATGAACGTCCTGGGTGCTGAGGATAGGCCGAAGGGGAGCGCTCTGAATTGCCAGTGCTGTTTGTCGTAGGCAAATCTGATCCATTTTCTGTGTGGTTTCCATACTGGTATATGTAGATAGGCCTCCCTTAGATCTAAGGATGTCATCCAATCTCCTTTCTGCAGGGTGTGGCATACTGACACTGCTGTCTCCATCTTGAATCTGCGTGGTTTTATATGTTTGTTCAGTGATTTGAGGTCCAGCACCGCTCTCCATTTCCCGACCTTCTTGGAGACCAGGAATATGATGGAATAGATGCCTGAGGAACAATCCTGTTCTAGTACTTTTTCTATTGCCCTGATGGTCTGTAATCTCTTGATCTCGTTTGTCATGGCCTTGTATTTTTGTGTGTCTCTGAGGACTGGGGACGGTGTAAATCTTTGTCTGGGAGTACGTTCCAGCTCTATCTTGTAGCCTTCCGATATGGAGGATAGGACCCAGGCATCTGAGATCGAGGCTTCCCATCTGTCTTTGAATTGTTGGAGCCTTCCTTCTACTTCCTGGGTTGCATAGTCATGCGTCCTGTTTGGGGTGGCCGGATCCAAAACCTCTTTGCCTTCGTCTGTCAAATCTCCCGGGTCTCGAACTCCTTCCTCTGAAGGAGAAACCGCCGGAGAAATCTCTGTGGCTCTGGCTGTGTGCTCTTCTAGAGGTGCCTCCGAAGCCCCTAAATCTAAAGGGGTAGCCACGAAAAAATCCCTTCTTTGGTGCCACCTGCTGGAAGGTTTTAGCTTTATCCTTGGAATTGGCCTCCTCCAGAACTTTTTCCAGGCACACTCTGAAGAGTTTGGACCCTTTGTAGGGTGCTGACGTGAGAAGGTTCTTGGCCGTGGCATTCCCTTGCCAGGAGCGTAACCAGACGCGTTGTTTGCCATAGCCCTGGCGGACCAGGTTAGGGCATCTGTAGTCGCATCTGCCAAGAAGGCCGTGGCCATGCAGATGCGGGATGACAGCTTTTGTGCTCTTTTTTCAGGTAGCTCAGGATCCTGAGCCTCCCGCATCCATGCTAATAGGGCTCTAGATACATAGGATGCTACAATATAAATTTTTAGGGATGCTGCTGTGGAGTCTGCCGCTCTCTTGAGGGCCGAGTCCACCCCCGTCGGTGGTGTCCCGAGGGTGACAATCCCCTTCGGTTGGGAATACTGTCTGTCTCGCTAGCGAGGCTGCGGCTGCATTAATTTTGGGGCTCTTAAAGAGAGGTTCTTTCTTCCTAGAAAATGCGTACAGGGAATCCTGAGCCCTGGGCATTTTGTGTGATTTATCAGGGTACTTCCATTCTTCTAATACAATTTTCTCAAATGTTCTACCTAGCGGTAAGCCCTGATCCCTGCCATGTACCGAGGGAATGTAGTCGCTGGTTTCTTCCTCCTCTGAGTCTGATGACTCTCCCTTAGACGCCTTCTCCTTCAGTTGGAGATCTTAATGACGTGCCCCAGGAGCTCTTCCCTATAGTGGTTAGCGAATTGTCTGTCCCTTTCTCTGGGGTCTGAGGGGAGTGTGTCAGAGCATTCCCCTTCTTCTAGTTCAGCGCTCTCCTGGAAAGAGCGTGATTCAGATTCAGACGTTGTCTGATTTTTGTCTGCCTGCCTGTCCTCTTCACGATCCTCCTCCTCAGAGCCCTGAGGGGATAGCAAGTATTGCAGGCCGGCTCCCCCTAGTGGGGATTTAGCTTTCTTTTTTCCCTGCCTGGGAGCTTTTCCCTCTCTTGGTGTCTTGGGGGAGGGGCCCTTCGCGGGGGATTTTCTCTTTCGTTTCCCATTCTTTTTTGGCTGGGACAGATTTTTAAGCACCCCCATCATCTCTTCCATAGTCTTGACTATGGAAGCTAGGGAAGGGTTCTGGTCCCCCTGTTCTCCTTGCTCCAAGCCCAAAGCCCTTGCCCCGCTCGCGGGGATGGGGGGGGCGGGTGTTCTTAGACCCTCTGCTGAACTCATGGCTGAGTTGGGTCTCGGTATAGTTGGCGCAGGTCCAATCGGGTTGGTTCCGGCCTGAGGTGGGGGGAGTGTCGCGGAGAACAATCCCCTCTAACTGGGGACTAATTGCGGTCTCCCCGGTGCTGTGCGAGGGAGCCGGCGGGGAATATTTAACTCTTTCTTACCGGCCTATCTGGCGAGCCGTGACAGTGTTCGGACTCACCTCCCCAATGCCCCGCCGAAGCCTCCTCCTTAGCTTCCTTTGTTATTTATGTTTTTTCTCTGCCTTTTCTTTTTCTGTTTATAGGGACCTGCTGGATCCCTAGAAGCCTCCAGACGGTCCAAAGGCAGATGAAGGACTGGCGGTGGAGCCGGGCAGCACCATGACGCAGGCACAGAAAAGAAAAAAGCTCATCTGCCTCCTGGTCAATGGTAGAGCTACCCAGCTGGAGGAGTATGCAGAGATATGGGGAGAAAAAAACATTTTCAAGGAAACTATATACCTGATCTTGGAGAGAAATCAGACTGGAAAGTACACAGACAGAAAGCTTTATGGGAGCTTTATGCAACCAAGCCTAGCACATCTGGCTACATTGCAGACTGTGCTAACATACTAGAGTGGCAGAAAAAGTGTCGTCTTGTACAAGAAATAGTTCCAATATCACTGTAAGATTTATTTAAAAATTAAGGCAAAAGGAGTGCTGTATGGATATTTTATTATGGAAACAGAACCAAATTCATAAATCCAGCACTTTAGAAAAGAGCTAAATAGCCTAAAATAACAGCACAACACCAAACTTCTAGAGAGCTTCCCAGCATCTCTTGCATAGTTCCCCTAACAATTACCTTCCCGATCCTTTTCAGGGTTACTACCGATATTCCCATTCCACAGATGGGGATTCTGAGACACAGAAGGCACTGATTCACCAAGGTCACCTACTTGGCTGAACAAAGAACAGGTAAACAATTCATTGCATGTGGCTAAATGCCACGCAGAAAGCAAAATTTAGCACCCAGTCTCTCTGTGACGTGCTATGGGACAAGAATACTTCTTTGAGTTTATTAGACTGAGATAAGGAGGTTGAGGGTGTGAACAAATGTGACGACGGGCTGCTTTGGCCCACTCTGTCACGCTTTGGCTCAGAGTAGACCTCATATGCACATCTGTGCAGGCGCCGCCAGCCCAGGACTGGCCCGGGCCGTGTTGGTGGTTAACCCGGGCTGTGGTCCTGGAGACCTCTGGGGTCACAGCCCAGGCTAAGGTATGCCTGCCCAAGTCAAAGAGGGCCACAGTGAGCTATCACGTGTGTTGTGGCCTGCCATGACCTAGCCCGGATCAGGTCCCATCATTGGCCGCTATGGCTGTCTGTCATGGCGGGGGCAGAGTGCTGCAAGTAGCTGGGTGTGGCCCACCACACATTCTCCCAACCCTCCCCGGTGGCTTGCCCACTGGCACATTTGTTCATCAGCCCGACTCAGTCCGGACCATGTTTGCGGTGCTTTTCTTCCCTGTGCCACCGGCATAACATTTATTAACACCTTCTGATAACCAAGTTTTCCATGTTCATTACTGAGAAACTGATAATCACAGAGAGCAGAAAGGAAAGGACATGCATAGAATCAATTCACCCTGGGAACTTGGCAAAGCTTCAAGACCTGGTGGATATGGCAGATTTAACAGCACTAACTAAAGTCTGAACACTATTTTCTTCTGAAAGTTAGAACCAAAAGCTTTCAAACATAATTTACTTTACCTTTTCCATCCTCTCTGTTCAGAACTGTAAGTGCCTTAGCTCCATCACAGCAAAATGCCTTAATACAATTCAACTGCAATAATGCAGCATTCTGCTTAATTTTTTGCACTTTTCTAGCTATCTTGTCCAGGGCTATCACTTCCCCCTAAAAAAAAATTTGCACAAAATGTAATAGTAAAACTGATGAGCAATTACTGGAAAACATAGTTACACACTTCTTATTTTATGCTAAGATATTCAAAACATGCATACTTTATATTACAGTGCTGAGCAGGTTAAATTCCACTGACAAAAATACAGTGGACACTGAAAGAAAGTACGAGACAGAAATAAATAACTGTACAGGACTCATTTTAAGAAAGGACTAACTTTATTTTTTCTTTTGTTCCCTACACAACAGATCAGGTAGGAAAGTACAATAATTAGTGTGAGATCTGCAAGCCATTTTAAATTACACTTGCTACAAACTCCAGAAACAAAAATTGGTCACCTACCTCGGTGAATTTGTTTCTCTTCTTTTCCACCTGTCAGGGCTCCGCATGGGTAGCTCTGCGGATGGCCGATAGGAGGCAGAAGAAGAAATTCTTCTTGCGCATGCGCGGAGCTGCCCTCTCCTCAGTCCGTAACCGAGCCGAGGAACGTCTCCACTTGCTGTAAAATCTCATGAATACATTAGAGTTCGCACCCTCCCAGGTCCGGGAATCATTGGGTGCTGTTTGTAAACCAGGCTAATTTAAGAACTGATGAACGCTAGTTAACTAAAGACTCTAACACTGAACTTGAAAACTAGCGGAAAGGGTCTCCCAAGTACCCCCTCCCCATCTACCAGGCTGTTTGACAGGGAGGGTCGGAGCCCTGACAGGTGGAAAAGAAGAGAAACAAATTCACCGAGGTAGGTGACCAATTTTTGTTTCTCCTTCTGTCCCCTGTCAGTGCTCCGCATGGGATGTACCCAAGCCCCAAAACTACGGGTGGGAGCAAACAGCCCTGGGAGACTCCAGAACTGCCTGCAAGACCCTCCTGCCAAACGCCGCCTCAGCGGACCTAAACAAATCTAACTTGTAATGTTTGACAAAAGTGTGCAGGGAGGACCAAGTTGCCGCCCTGCAAATCTCCTCATAGGATGCCCTCGCCTTAAAGGCATAGGAAGTCGCCGCACCTCTAACAGAGTGCGCCCAAATCTGTAAGGGGGGAATCTTATTCTTAGCCTTATAGGCTTCAACAATACACTGTTTGACCCATTTTGAAATAAGAGCCTTAGAAGCTTTCCTACCCGCGTAGGAAGGTCTGATGTTAATGAATAGGGCGGAGGAAGCCCTGAGCCCCTGAGTTCGTTTCAAATAAATTTTTAGAGCTCTCCTGACATCCAAGGTGTGCCAAATCTTTTCCTTGGGATGCACTGGCTTGGGGCAGAAAGACGGCAGGATGAGCTCCTGGGCCCTATGAAAAAGTGAATTCACCTTAGGGATGAACGCCTCATCTATCCTAAGGATTACTGATTGAGGCTTAAAAATGCAAAAATTAGGATCCATGGACAATGCCCCCAGCTCCGATATCCTGCGCGCAGAAGTTACTGCCACCAGGAACACTACCTTAATAGTCAACATGTAGAGGGAGACATGCTGAAGGGGTTCAAACGGAGCTCTAGTCAGGGCGTCTAAGACTAAAGAAAGGCTCCAGGAAGGACACCTGTGGATGACTGGCGGGGAGATATTACGGGCAGCCCTGAGAAACTGCCTAATGTGTCTATGCGGGAACACCCTTCTGCAGGAGATAGATTGCAGAACAGATGAAATGGCTGATGCTTGACGAGCCAGGGTATTAGGCCTCAGACCCTTTTCCAATCCGTCTTGCAAGAATTGCAGAGTAGTTTGGACTGTGGCTTGAGCGGGGTCCAGACCCTTACTAGCAGACCAAACTGCAAACGTCTTCCAGGTGGCTGAATACGACCTCCTGGTTGCTGGTCTTTTGGCCTGTTGAAGAGTCGACAGTACTGCCTCTGAGTATCCCTGTGCCCTTAACGATGCCCGTTCAAGAGCCAAGCTGTCAGATTGAACGATGGGGCGTCGCTGCACCAAAGGGGACCTTGTATCAGTAAATCCGGTCTTAAGGGGAGCTGCATTGGTTGTTCCCAGCTCAGGTCCACCAGGTCGGAGAACCACGGTCTCCTTGGCCAGTACGGAGCCACTAAAATCACTAGTGCTTGCTCCCTGATAATCTTGGCTATGGTCCTGGGTATCAGGGGAAAAGGAGGAAACGCATACAGAAGACCCGGTGGCCACTCGTGGTTGAGGGCGTCCCCTGCTTCTGCTGCTGCGTCCGACCCCCTTGTCATGAATCTTTGTACCTGTCTGTTGGTTCTGTTTGCAAACAGGTCCATCACCGGGCACCCGAAACGTTCCATCAACAACTTGAATACCTCCGGATGTAGCTGCCACTCGTGGGGGTCCAGTATCCGGCGGCTCAACCAGTCGGCCTGTATGTTTTCCGTTCCCCTTATGTGTAAGGCCTTCAAGGATTTCAGGTGGCGTTGAGCCCACGTAAACAACCTCACTGCCTCGCGCTGGAGTGCTGGTGCCCTGGATCCGCCCTGGTGATTGATATAAGCCTTTGCGGATATGTTGTCCGTATAAATTAATACGTGTGTCTCGCTTACCACGTCCTCGAGCTGCTGTAGTGCCAGACGTACTGCTCTCAGTTCGAGAACGTTGATGTTCTGCGTTTGATCCGCTGGTGACCAAAGTCCCTGCACTGACGTGGTGCCCATCTGTGCTCCCCATCCCGTCAGGCTGGCGTCTGTTGTCACCACTGAGCGGGATGGTTCTATCAGTGGCGTGCCTGCTTTGAAGGTGTTTACGCCTAACCACCAGGACATGGAGCGTACGAAACCGCTTGGTATCTTTACCCAGGGGTTGAGACCTCTCGTGAGCTCTGCTTGCAAAGGCCTGAGCAAGTGTTGCAAGGGCCGAAGATGAAAACGTGCCCACTGGACCTGTCTGGTGCAAGAGACTAACAGACCGAGAAGCTGCGCCAGAAACTTCAGTCTGGCTCTGGGGCGATGGTGTAGCTGTTGTATCAATGACCTGACGCGCTGTTGTCTGTGCAGGGGAATGTACGCGGCTCCTGAGACTGTATCGATTAGAACTCCCAGGTGTTCCATCTTGCGTGACGGCGCTAGCTGACTCTTTTTCTCGTTGACGAGGAAACCGTGCTCTGCCAGATATAGCATCGCCCTGTTGAGGTCTGCTACAATCTTTTCCTTTGACTGGGCCCGTATCAGTAAATCGTCCAGGTAGGGGTAGATGTGAATCCCCTCCCTTCTGAGATTGGCTACCAGGGGGACCAGGATCTTGGTAAAGGTCCTCGGCGCCGAGGAAAGGCCGAACGGCAAGGCTCTGAATTGGTAGTGGGCTCCCTGGTATGAGAATCGAAGCCACTGACGGTGGCACTGCCACATCGGAACATGAAGGTATGCGTCCCGGAGATCCATGGAGACAAGCCAGTCCCCGTTCCTGATGGCTTGACAGATGGTGGAAACTGTCTCCATCTTGAAGCGTTGATAACGCACAAACTTGTTCAATAACTAAGTCCAGTACCGCTCTCCACCCGTCGTTCTTCTTGGGGACGAGGAAGAGGATGGAGTAGAGGCCTAGTCCCTTCTGTTCTGGGGGTACCAGTTCTATGGCTCTGATGCAGGTGAGCCTCTGGATCTCGCCCAGCATTGCCAAGTGCTTCTGGTGATCTTTTGAAACGGGTGAGGGTATGAAACAGTGTCTTGGAGTGCCCTTCAGTTCTATGGCATACCCTTGAGTGACACAGTCCAAGACCCATGCATCCGAGACGGACTGAGCCCAGACGGTTGAGAAATACTGCAGCCTTCCCCCCACCTCTAAACTTGTCGCACAGTCATGCGTCATTCTTTCTCTGCGCTTGAGGAAAGTCTCTCGAGCGCTGCTTGTCTTGCCTGGGTCCCTGACCTCTATTTCCTCTGCGGGAGTAAAATCGGTTTGTTTGGTCATATCTATTTGGCCTGTTGCCTGAACATACCAAACCCCAAGCCATAGCCATATCCCTCTCTGGGTCTGTACCCGGGGGCACGAAAAAAGGTTTTCCTGGCCCCAACCTGCTGAAGATTTTTCTGTTTCTTTTTGTCATTGGCATCTGCAAGAACAGCATCAAGGCAGATGCCAAACAGCTTGAACCCCCTGTATGGGGCGGCTGACAGTAGATTTTTCGCTGTGGCATCTCCCGCCACGATCTGAGCCACACTTTGCGTCTAGCCGAGACTGAGGAGGCCATAGCCCTCGCGGACCAAATCAAGGAGTCCATGGTCGCGTCTGCCAGAAACGCCGTGGTTAATCCGGGATGCCAGTACCTGTGCCCGTGCATCAGAGATAGTAGGGATCTGAGCATCCTCGGTCCAAGCCAGAAGGGTCCTCGCTACTAATGAAGAAACTAAACTGACCCTCATGGAGGAGGCTGAGTACTCTAAGCCTCTCCTGATGGAAGCTTCAATCCCCCTGTCGGTGGCATCCTTGGGGAAACAGTCTCTCTCAGTGGGGAAAACTGTTTGTTTGGCGAGAGAGACGGCTGCTGCATCCACTTTGGGGTTCTTTAAAAGTGGAGCCTTCTTACGAGAAAGAGAATAAAGCGATGATTGAGTTTTATTCATTTGCATATTCTTTTTAGGGTGCTTCCACTCCTCCAAAATTAATTTTTCGAAGGCCTTGTCCAAGGGCATACCCATCTCTCTCCCATGCACGGAGGGAAGGTAGTCTCTCTCCTCCTCCTCCTGCGAGTCAGAGGAGGCTTCCCTTGTGTGTTTTTCCTCAAGCTGGAGCTTTTTAATGACCTGTGCCATGAAATCAGATTTGAATGACAAGGGAAAGCGTCTCTCCTTGTCCCTTGGGTCCATAATTTCAATGTGGCCAGGCTGGTCAATATCCTCCCAATCTGGATTGGAGTTGAGATCGGAGTCAGACCCCAGAAAAGATGATGCGTGTTCCCTGGCACGCTTGTGGTGCGATTCTCCCCCACTCTCCTCAGGAGACTGACAAGGGGAACTCAGGCCCTTGCTGCAGGTGCCCCCTAGTGGCCGCTTACTCTTTTTGGCCGCCTTGCGTGGGGGTTTTTCCGCCCCCTGATTACTGAGGGGACCTGAGGAGGAGGAACCCTGGCCCTGTAATGGCCACAGTTTGTCCAAGGATTTCTGAATCCTATCCATAGATAGGACAAGTGAGGCTATGTCTGCCGGGGGAGCCCCGTGGACTGAGGCAGGGGGGGCCTCCTCACTGCTCAAACCCTCCATTGTTCCCTCGGGCTGCAGAGGGGAATGGGGGAGGGGCAGGCTAACGGCTGCAAAAACGGCAGGCTGGGGCCGCTCTGCAGGCCGGGTTCTAATCACCACGAGGGTTCTGATCACTTTTTGGCTGCCCACCTACTCAGTTATCGGTACTGGCTCCCGGGTGGCAGCGCGGTCGCCAGTGCCTTAATCCCTGGGGCTTGCTCCAAAGTGCCAGAGACGTTGTTAATAGCCCCCTGCGGCGTTTCCAGGCTCCCGGGCGCTTTGCGCGGGAGCCGGAGCCTGTAGGTGAACGAGACAATCCCCTTGCTGCTTCTTACTGTCTTTTCCTTTTTTCTTTCTTTTTTTTTTTTTTTTACAACTCCAGCGAGTTGGAGGTGGGGGGTTAGGGGGGGCGCGGAGGGGAGACCGCTCCGAAGCCCTGTCTCTCAGGTTCCCAGGCGCTTTGCGCGGCAACCTGGAAGCTGACGAGGGGTCCCTTACTGAAGAGAAAAAAACCCCGCCGGCCCTCGCCCAACGTTGATTCTGGGCGGACAGCTGATTTTTAATTTGATTTCCTTTTGATTTTCTTTCGTTTTCCTTATCTTGTAGGAGAAGCTGCGCTGACCTCCCAACGGCCGAAGGCAGAAGTTTGGACTGAGGAGAGGGCAGCTCCGCGCATGCGCAAGAAGAATTTCTTCTTCTGCCTCCTATCGGCCATCCGCAGAGCTACCCATGCGGAGCACTGACAGGGGACAGAAGGAGAACAACAATAATAGCACTCACAAAATTAATATTCAAAGAAGCTGAACTCGCCATGGTAGTTAGGACTCGATACATGCTGGCAGCAATTTGTTCTTTGGTTTAGCAAAGAATGGGTTGTAATAATTACTTAGGGCTAAGATTCTGTCATGGCATTTTTTTAAAAAAAGCCATGACTAGGTCATGGTTGAAATGATAAAAAGTCACAGAAAAGTCATGGGTAAATGGACATGACAGAATCTTAGCTGGGGGGGTGGTGAGAGAGGAGCCTCTGCCAGAGACAGGAGCTGCTGGACAGACCGCTTGCTCTTCTGGGGGGGGCTGAAGAGGGAGGAGAGCACCCGCGTGGGTGGGGATGCTGAAGGGGCGCTGCAGGGTGAGCCCCTACTCCGTCCCAGGAACCGGGTTCCCCAGACGAGGTTCTGGCAATCAAGGGGGGCCTGTTCCCATTAATGCTGAGGTTGCTGGTGGGGTAGGGAGCACTGGAGCAGACTGCTATGTAGAAATGCCCAGGGCTGGACAGAGCCCACCCTGTGGCCGGGGGAGGAGGCAGCAACCCCCCCCCCCAGATGCAGCTCTGCTCCTGCATTGACGGGTGCTGCTCACCCTGCCAAGAGCCCACAGTCCAGCCCGCCCCACCAGTGGCACTGTGGCAGCACCCCTTGCCCCCCCACTGACAGCACCTCTCAGGCCCCCTGCCCACTGACAGCGCCCTTTGGGGGCTCCTAGAGAAGCTCCCAGCTGCTTGAGCCAGACTTAGCAGCCACCTCCACTTTGCGCTACTTCAGCCTCTGCCGAGTCCCCTCCCCCCACCCCTGTGACCGGAGATGCATCTGGGGGGCAGGATCGGAGCACCGAGCTGGGGCAGGAGCAGGCGGGACCGAGACCAAGCAGAGATTCCCCCGGAGAAACCATCCAGAAGAGAGGGGAGCCAGGTCCCCATACTCCCCCCTCCCTGGGGTCTCCCCATTCTGGGTGGCTGCTGCGACCCTTGCTGCACTGAAGGAGGGAGAGTGGCTCCTTCCCGAGTGGCAGCCCGCAGTCCGTCCCAGCCCGTGATCTGGTGGAGACCTGGTGCCACTGCCGGTTCCCGTATGAAGACCCTGCTGCATGACCCACCCTAGGATCCGGCCGGAGCTTCTCTCCCCACTTCAGTCAAAGAGAATGGGTGGGGTTAGGAGCAATGCGGAGCAGCAGCGCTGCACTGACTGCTGTATCCACACTGCTCTTCTGGGCAGTTCTTGTCTTCAGGGGGTGAGAAAATAACAGCATTCACGGCAAGGTAGTAAAAGTCACCGGGGGGTGGTGGGGGGTGGAGGAATTCACAAAAAATGTGACCACCGGGAAAGAATCTTAGCTCTAGTAATAATAGTCACATTTTTGACACACTCTAATTAAAATGTTAGCAGAGCTACACAAAAAGCAAAGGGTTTGTATAGCAAATGTAAAACTCTAAAGTTATAATAGTAAAGTCAGGTCAAGAAAGTACATCAAAAGATATTGATGCAGTTTTTGAAATGTAAGTGGTATATATAAAATAAAACACAAAATGGTAAAAAGTGCATACAGAGGAAAGAAATTAAGATCAGGAAAGCAGCAGCCAAAGTGGAGGAACAGATTTCACTAATAATGTATTGTACTGTCAGGGTGAAGTCAATGGCAAAATAGCTTTTGCAAAGCCAGGATTTCCGCTCTTAGTGCATACATATTTGATTCTGTTTCAACACTTTTATTTTCAGGAAACTCTTGTCTTGTAGTTTGTTAGATTAAGGGAATTCTTGGATGAAATTCTAGTTCTATATCTCTTTCTTATATAATTTCTTAAACTGTTTTCATCACATCAAACTATTTAACTGAAGCGCCTAAAGAAAATGCTGATGTGCTACATTGTAAAGAGTGTGTGCATGTGAAAACTGTAGATGGGAGCAAACGTCATGGAGACATATTTCCAGGTACAAACACTTTGCCATCAAGTTAATGCTCACTTCTTGTAAATTTCATGGCTCTACCTCATGAATGACTAATACATGTTTGCAATTTCCCCATCCTAAAGGAGTGAACACTTCAGTAAGCACTAGAATGATTATGTCAAGCCGGCTGTCACATACAACAAATTGTGTTCAAAGTACACATGACTAGCAACTGCCAAGTCTTTCTGCTAATGCACAGACAACTGCATTATGTTATAACCTGTGCTCTCTTTCTAATTCACCTGGCATGTTCTATTTTAGCTGAAATGACAGTTCCACTACACATGCCAGATTGTAACAATGTGTATTTTTTCCTCTTACACCATCTATGGAGTGAGACCTCCTAGCAGCTCCATGACGCTAAAGTGCCTAGGCATCTGCAAATTCATTACTCCTTTCTCTCCTCTGCTTTCTTTCCCACAGCCCTTCTGCCATTGTGTGTTCCTGAATGCATTTTCCTGAAAACATTTTCTTGTGAAGCATTATCCTTAAAACATACCTATGCCTTCCTCCACCGAGAACCCATGACTTGACTGACCTGATGCATTCTGATACATTATTGCTTAGCTAACCACTGGTTAGGGTGCAGGGGCCTGATCTAGGGGCCTTGGCATTTTGCAAAGAGTAGCGTACTTCTGTGGTACACTATCCAGCAGGTCAGGTATCTCATATATCTGACCCATACCTAGCCAGTCAATCTCTAATACTGTACTGATATTCGCTCTGGGGAGGCTCACACTTAAATTTTGCAGCTCTGGACTGTCAGCTCTTGGAAGCACAACTCCAGAGCTGTTAGAAAAACATCCAAAATGAACTGTTGTTTGGCTGGTTCCTTCTCACCTCTCTTTTCTTTCTTTTTCTCTTTATTTTATCATCTCTTTGTTAAACAACACAATTAAAAATTCTCAACGAAACCTTAAGACTAAGATTTTAATTGCTCTGAAGTCAAACTATTCAGTGTTGCACCTCCCAAAGCAATCCTAACTAGGCCAACACTTCCTAACTAAGGCACTAAAATTACACTAAACCTAGCTATTACACACTACAAAGTCATGCCTGTATTTTAAACTGCCTTCAGTTTGTAAAGCTAAAAAGGCTGTATTAAAATTGAACTGAATAAAAGGCTTAAGACCCTCATCAGTATTATGTGCTTGTAAGTAAAGAAAACAAAGAGATACATTAAAAATCAAAATATTTGGAAACTAATTTCTTCTCTAAAAAGGTCCCAGGTTAGAGTAGTTTCTAACCCTACATCTGCCCTACATATAATTAAGACTTGTGCTAAAATAAGAATGTTTTTTTAAATGTCTATCACAAATGTTCACTGAAATCAAATCAATTTGCTACAAATAAATTTGTGATGGGTAACTATCTGATCCAGTAAGATGTTCTGCAGAGTAAATCAGTAAATAAGCACCATGTTCAAATATGGTTTGCTATTTTGAGTGATTTGTGGCAAAAAGTCTTGCTAATGAAATGCAGGTCAAACCTCTCTCACTGAAACAGAAAATGCTCAATGAATTTTCTTACCTGGTCATGCATTAATGTTGCAAGATGGGTTGTTTTCCCCCCAGGAGCAGCGCACATGTCCAAAATTCTCTCTCCTGGCTGAGGGTTTAAAACATGGCTCACAACTGCAGAGGGCAGGTTCTGTCAGAAACAAAAAGGAAAAGAACCAATGCCTTTAAAACAGCTTTATCTCAGAGACGACAAACCTAGGGAAAATCTGCCAGATGTCTCCTCCCCCATTGGGCAGGGGCTACCACTCACTGCGTCACCCACATTATCGAGGAGCACGCCTTGCAGGACACCCCAGCCCAAACCGGGGCAATAAGCTCCCACAAGTCCACCTCCCGTGTGAAAGGCATCTGGCAGCCCCACCTACATAAAGGTCTGCCAGCACCATGGACAAAGCCACAGTGCCAGCAAGGATCAGACCCCTGGAGGAAGCCGCCACTGCTGCCAGCCATCTGTTGGAGCGACCAAGGAAGAGGGGTGCACGCCCTTGGCCACCTGTCATCAGCTGTTGGAGAGACTCCGCTGCAGCACCGTTGCTGGTTTCATCTCAGGCCTGGACCCAGCTCGAAATAGACCAGCAGGGAATTTGGGGGGGTTTACTCCACAGCATGGATCCCCATGTCAATTTCAAGCCAGGAAGCCTTGAAATTGACATGAGAGGAATGATCCTTGCTGGGGAGTGCAGCACTGGTCAGTGTCAAGCCAGGAACCGCTTCCCAGCTTGAAACGGACATGGGGGATTAACGCTGTGAAGCACAACACTGGGTGTTTTTACACACACATTTCTCCTGCATGTTTGCTGTTACATCCTGAACTTTCTGTGCATCTATATCACTCACCCAGATCTTAAACATCTGGATCTTTGAACTTCTGCATAAAACTTCTCCCACAACTTTTGTGTGTAAAATGTTCTCCTGTTGAACTGCTTTGCTCCAGGCAGCTGTGGTCACTTGTTTCCATGGCAGCTCCTCAAGTCTACAGCTGTGGCTACTATACACTGCCTCAGGGCAGTTTGTGTGAAGAATGCATCCAGGAACTACCTCAGGGCAGTGTGTGTGTGAAGAATGCATCCAGAACTTACTTGTGGACTTGTAAACCCAGAAGATTGAAAGACCAGCACTTTAAGGTGCGTGTAAAAATGCCCACTGCTCTCCCTGGCAAAGAGCCCTCCATTCCCCACTGATCTACACCGGGGCTTCTTTCCTGGCTCTTTCGGGGATACCAGGGCTGCTCTTTCCCTCCCCAGCAAAGAGTCGGGGGTCTCTCCAATAGCTGATGAGTGGACGCGGCTGCAGTTTCTTCTGTGGGCCCGATCCTGCTGCCACAGGCCCGAGGTTCTGGAGTTCTGCCTATGTGATGGGGTTCCCAGGGCTGAACCATAGCAGGGGAAGGTTGGTGGCTGCTTCCCCGTCTGCAGCACCCATACGTGGGTCTGTCCGTTTGAAGGGCTTTCGCTTCTGCCCATGGGAGTGGCAGAAGCGTGATAACACCATGGATCCACCCATTTCCCGCTGCCTCCCTTCCCGTGTGAAAACATGCAATGACGGAGGCAATCAGAAACAAAGAAATACAACAGGATGAAACATATTGCACAAGATATTTCTAGAAAATTAATACACTCTAAGTAGTTAATCATTGCTTGCAAAATGGATGGCTGAAATGATCTGAAAACTTCCTACAGTATAATTCATTATAATTTACTGGGATTGGCTGCTGTCAGAGACAGGATGCTGGGCTTGATGGACCACTGGTCTGACTCAGTATGGCAATTCTTGTGTTCTTATCTTATACATATAAAAACTAGAATTTCAAAGCAAGAAATCTTATGACAATACTAGCAAATTAGATCTCCGACACCTTAGATAAGGTACAAAGAAGCCAACTTTGTATTGTTTGTATTCCTGCATGGATGTACTGGCAAGAGACATACATAATATAGTAAAATTACATATCAACAAATTATAATGTTCTCTTTCATCTTAGTCAGTCACATCACATTTGAAAAATAACACAACAGAAAAACTTCTATCTACTGTCCAAATGATATGCTGGCTTTTGATGATAGTTCTGTTCAATGGTGCCCCCAAACCAAACAATATTAGAATGTTTAAAAAGGGGTAGAAAAAAATCTGTTCTATAAATCACTTCTATGCTATGCCTTAACCTGGAAAATTGTGCTGAGATTGAGTCAGAACAGTGGCAACAAAAGTGGGGAGGGTTCAAAGATAGGCAACCAAAATAATTTTTAAAATGGGAAGACTTTGGTATGATAAGAAATTGAAAGCACTGGGGCCTTTTAGGTAGGAATACATGACAGATGTAGAGAGAGAAATGAACGGGATGGACAAAATAACTGGAAATTACTATTTATCCTTCTTTTTAATAAAAGAATAATGGAACTGAATGGAACCGAAAAGAAAGTTTTAAAATGGCAAAACAAATGGCTCTGTTATACTTTACACAGTTCACCTGAGAAACTCACTAACACAAAATATAATTGAGCTTGGCAAGATTCACCAAAGGATTATACACTTATGGAGATGATCATGAAAAATAACCCCAGCTGCACTGAATAGGCTATTTGTTTTAAAAATAAAGGCTATAATTAAAAATGACTGTACTTCATACACTCAACTGACAGGAGCTAGGAAATCCTTCTCTTATAGGCTGTTTATCCATAATTGTTCAGTGGCGGTTACCTGTGCTGTCCTAGGAAAGATTTCATGCGAGCAGTTCTCAGTAGCAGGATACAGGGCCATACAGGCTGAGGGTCTGATACTGTCCAACATGTTCATTGGCTATGCTTTCAAAAGGCACTTTAACCAACATGAGCAGAACAGAGCTAAAATTCAATAGAACTGTTAAAATCTAAATAATAATCACACACAACTGTTGGAATTGTGCAGTTCACACAAACTTTAGTCATTGGGATTATCTTTATTCAAGGGCATACCACTTAATACAATAATAAAAGAGAATTATACTCTATTTTGAAATATCACTGCAAATAGTTTATTTGTATTTGTTTTTGGTGGGAACCTGTAAACAAGCCAAATACCAAGGCCTTTTTTTTAAAAAAAATAATGTCCCAGATACTGCTGTGTTTGCTTTACAAAACACATCAACATCTTCTTTCATTCTCCACGCAGGCATACCACACTTGATCTTCTGCATTTCATATGCCTGCTAGATAAAAGCTGTCCCAGGTCACAAAACCATCAGTGGTGAACTGAAATGATTTATTCTGGACAGAAGTCTAAAGATAATTCAAGTCTGAGAAATGACAGGAGTTGTGAAGGCAGAATGCTGAGCTTCTGGGAGGAAGCACATAACTTCACCCCTTCAGAAGGGGCAGTCTGTAGTTTAAAAAAAAAAATACCTAACGTGGTTCCATGATTTAAAGCCCAAAGATGAGTATAGGAATCAACATGATAAGTAAGGCTGGTGTGTAAGTTGGAAAGAAAAATAAGATCAGATATAGCTAGGACTTTTTCCCTAATAAACAAACCAGATTTACTCCTCTGATTTTGCAAAATCGAGCTTTCAATTCAACTGAAACTGAGTGACAATTAGAAACGCTTTCATGTACCACAGGATTCCGTAAATCTCTCCTGGGAAACTTTGCAAAATAAGATGAAGGTTTTGCTAATGAAAAAAGAACATAATTATGAGTTTGCTGGATTTTAAAAGTTAATTTGCATTAGCAGACAGAAGCAGAGGCTTTAAAACAGTTTGGGGCTGTAAGTGAAGAAAAATGTGCATGTGTCACGGGGGTAGGGTTGTTGGGGGGAAGTGGGGTGTTCCACAACCACACACCAGGCTGAGCCCTGCACTGGAAAGGATTCTCTCGAGGAAGGAATGCCCGTCAGGATAGTGGGTGGATCACTCGCCCTTAAGAGGGCAAGATCCTATCATCATTGGGCGCCAAGCACTTGCAGGGGAACTCAGGCCAGTTTCCTAATCGCACCCCTTGTATAGCCCATGCACTGAAGGGGGAGCAGGGAAGGTGTGTGGACTCGTGGAGGATAACCGGGGGGGGGACCCCAGGGTAGAAGCAGAGGGCCTATCACACCACGAAGGGGGGAGGGGAACCAGGAAGGGGCTAGCACTCTCGCACGCACTGAACAACTCACTCAGTCACTCTCAAGTAGGAACATGGGGGGAAGGAAACACAACTCTCTCTCTCTCTCTGGTTCTGGGGGAAGGGCGACACACAAACACTGTACTGCACAGCAAACACAATCAATAGCAATTCACTTAGCTCTCAGTCTTTCCTCAGCAATCACCAGCACCAACTGAACTGTGGCGCTGGCATTTATCTCCGAGGCCCCGCCCCCGGTGCGTGCCTGGAGACGCACTGAATGATGCACGGGGGGGCGTGTCTTCCCCCGTTGCGTCTCTAGGCCCCATCCCGCCGCCTCGTGTGTTCAGTGGGACGGCTGATGCCTGTTGCACTGGGGGCGGGGATCCCAGGCTCCGGTCCGATCCTGCGGCCAAGGGTGCGGCCCGTGAGAGCGCCCCAAGAGCGGAACCCAGGTCAGCAGCCCAGGCGCGGGGTCCATGGCTCCGCCGGGAGCGCCCCCGGCGCAGGCCGCTGACAGTACACACACACCCCCCGATGAGGCCCCCGGCCAAGGACCCAGGATGACGGGCTTGCGGGGATGGCGAAGATGGAACACCCGGACCAAACGTAGGGCCGACACCCCAGACACCGGCTCCCAGGAACGCTCCTCGGGCCCAAATCCTACCCAATTGATCAAGTACTGGAGGTGCCCGTAATGGAGACGAGAATCGAGAATGGCACGAACCTCGTATTCAGGACCATCAGGTGATACGGGCAGGGGCACGGGGGGGGGGGGG
>QEPC01012585.1:372578-413773 GCA_003113815.1 Sphenodon punctatus | reverse complement strand
GGCCCTTTTTACACAGATGCTCTAACACCCATAAAATGGGTGTTACATTTTATTATATATGTTGCAGGGCACCACTGCAGCCAATCACCATGGGCCCTGTGCACACATGATGCCTCCACCCTGTTCCTCTGGGTGGAGATGGGTGTTGGCCGGTGGGTGGAGAGCATTTCCATGGGTGGAGATGGGTGGGGGCATCTGTGTAAACGCCACTTTTGGTACGTGTTGGTGAGTGAGTGCTTCCGGCCAACACCCATCTCCACCCACAGAGCAACCGGCAGTGGCGTCCGTTGCTCCATGGGTGGGTGTGGGTGGAGATGGGTGTTGGCCGGAAGCAAACACTCACCAACACCCACCAAAAGCGGCGTTTACACAGATGAACTGGGTGAGGCATCATGTGTGCACAGGGTCCATGGTGATTGGCTGCAGTGGTGCCCTACAACATGTTTAATAAAATGTAACACCCATTTTATGAGTGTTAGAGCATCTGTGTAAAAAGGGCCTTTCTCAGAATAATCCTCCACCATTCAAGCCAATGGCCCATGGAGATTTGCCATTGATTTCAAAAGGTGAAAGAGTGTATCTTCCATTTTTCTTTCTGCTACAGCAAGTAGAAAAATATTTCTATATTTCTTCACAGTGCATTTTTGAGGATCAAATCCTGTATTTCTCCAGATACATTACTGGATCAATGTTTATAATTACACTTCCCAAAGAGCAACATACTAAACATGCAAACGGTGTCTACTAATCTTTAGCAGTCAGGCTGAACAGCTTTTCGTCAGCTCTGCGTGTATTCTAACTGCTGCTTTTGATGCAAACAGTGCCAAGTTGCTGCTCCAGTACCTGTTCTCTCTTGGTTTCTATCTAAGCTAGTTTTGTGTTCCATATTTCTTATATGGGAAGGAAGGAAATAAAATGTATTTACCTTTTTCTAACACACACAATTGCTTCATTTTTCACGGTATGACGTAAGTCACTTATTCGACAATTGGGAATTTAATATGTATGAAAATAAGACCTTTTTAAAAAAATAATAATTTTTTTTAAATGTGGTGCCCAGAGCTTTTCAGAGGAATCCTAGCAAATAATTTTCAACTAGTAGTCAACACATAGTTGAGTCCCACAATGGAGTTAGCGTGTGCAATTCTGCTAGCACCCACACTATCTGCCAGAGGATCACACTGTTAGTCCAAATTCTAATTTCCTTTAAGTCCATTCTAAATATCCACGGTACATGTTAGGGGCCCAGGTGTCTTTTAGATTTCATTCTGATTTGGTATAGTTTCCCACATTGACTCTAACAAAGAGAGTTATTTCTTCATGAAGGCCATAATTCAGCAAGTAACTTTAGAAGGCGTGCAGCCCTAGTGATTTGTGGAACTGTGCCTAAAAGAGCTAGAAAAACAGCACTCCCTGAACACAGGCATTTCTACAAAGTCTACCAAGAATGGTGTGTTGTCATAGTTGGGTTATTACCTTCTGAGGACCCAGATCCCTGATCTTCTTTGTCCCCATCAGGTTAGGATGGTCCACCCTCGGAGACTAGTGGATCCAATAGGATTCCAGATCTCTCTGGGGGAAGTACCCGATGACCTTGACAGCCTCTCTGTCAACAGCCTGGTTGGTTTGTGGTATGCTATGCCGACCCAGGGCATCGCCACAGTGGCACCCAGGTGTCTACTTCCTTTGTTGCAGCAGCACATGTCTCCCTGGTAAATGGAGGACCCGAGGCTGTTAAAAAGAGAGAGGAGGTTAAAGCACAGGTGTCACTCGATCTGCACCAAAGCCAGCTGACTGCATCATAAATTGTTTTTGAGGGATTATGCAATGGCTGTGGAAGCAGCAAAAACAGCCTTTTTCGCTGCTGCCATAGCATCTGCAAAGTGCCGTCCAGTGGAGCTCTTCTGGGTAGTGAATAGCTTACTAAATTCTAGCTGTCTCCACCTGGAGTTAGACTCATTAGCGGCCCACTGTGACGAGTTTGCCAACTACTTTGCAGATACAGTTGCTCCTATTTGGTGCAACTTGGGAACTACCAGTTTGGGTGCAGAGTAAGAGTTTGGGGTTGGGGAGGCTTGGTCTTGTCAGGTTTGCTTGGATCAGCTTCAATTAGTCTCGCCCCGATACAGAGACTGTGCTTGGAGTTGTGTAGGCAACCAGTTGTGAACTAGATTCATGCCTGTCCTGGCTGGTGAAAGCTAACTGTGAGACACTGGAGCCATTGCTGGCTGGGATTGTCAATGCTTCCCTTTGGGTACAGGATGGCCATACAATTGCGATTGCCCAACCCCTACTCAAGAAACCATCTCTTTATGTTGACTCCGCTGCCAGCTATCGTCCCGTCTCTAATCTTCCCTTTTTAGGGAAGGTTGTTGAACAGGTGGTTTCTTCGCAGCTGCAGGCACATCTCAATATTATTGGATTCATGGACCCACGGCAGTCCAGAGACTGCACTTGTGGTCTTGGTTGAAGATCTTCACTTGGAAATCAACCAGGATAATTTGTACTCTATTGATTCTGTTAGATCGTTTGGCAGCTTTTGATACAGTTGATCGATTCATGGGGTGCTGTTGACATAGCTGTGTGATCTGGCAGGGGTTTGTGGGATTGTTCTTGAGTGGTTCTGCTCATTCCTGGCTGATGATGGGCAGTGGCTGGTCATCCCTCAGGTTCCATCTTGTTTCAACTCCTGTTCAATGTGTATCTGAGGCCACTGGGTGAGATTATTTTGGAGTGAAGTGCCATCAGTAGGCTGATGACACCCAACTCTCTCTCTCTTTTTCATCTGACTCAGGTCCTGCAGTCTCGCTGCTTATCCAGTGCCTGGCTGCCATTGGGGATTGGCTGTGGGCAAGCAGACTGAAGCTGAATCTAGACAAGAATGAGATGATGATGGTTGGCTGGCCTTGTGACCTCAGGGATATAGGAACCTATTATTGATGGGGTTCAACCTCCCTCGGTCACTCAGGACTGCAGTCTTGGGGTGCTCTTGAATCCACTCATCTACTTGGATCTACTTGAGAGCCAGTGTGGTGTAGTGGCTAAATGTGCAGTACTTGAACTGTGAGGTAGGGGGGTACCCAGGATAAAATCTCGTCTTAGCTAGAAACTCACTGGGTGACCTTGGGCCAGTAGGTTGTCTCAGCCTACCCTACCTCAGAGGGTTGTTGTGAGGATTAAAAGTTGTGTTAAACTGTTCATGCAAAGCGCTCTGGGTGCCATGGCAGGGGGGTACTATATAAAAAATATTATTAATTATTATTATTATTATTATTACTGCTGTGCCTGGATTGCCAAGTTGGTGGCCAGGAGCATTTTTCACCAACTTCATCTGGTGAGAAGGCAGTGACCATTTTTATCAGATTAAGATATGGCCACCCTCATCCATGCCTTCATAACCTCAAGGTTAGACTACTGCAATGCACTCTACATGGGGCTGCCCCTGATGACTGTTCAGAAGCTGATGCAGAACACAGCGGCCTGCCTTCTATCGAGGGCGGGTTGTTGGGAGCACGTTACACCAGTGCTCCAAAGTCTGCACTGGCTACCAATAGCTTTTTAGGCACAATTCAAGGTGATGGTTTTGACCTATAAAGACCTAATGGCTTGGGCCCCAGATATCTGAAAGACCACCTCTTCCCTTATGTTTCATTGCAATCTCTGAAGTCGGCTTGAAGCGCCTTCTTGTGGGCACCATCTGCCCGTGAAATTTTCAAAAGAAGTGTACGCAGAGAGGCGTTCTCGGTGGCTACTCTACAGTTATGGAACTCCCTCCCCTTGGAGATCTGCCTACGCCCAAACCTNGGCCCTTTTTACACAGATGCTCTAACACCCATAAAATGGGTGTTACATTTTATTATATATGTTGCAGGGCACCACTGCAGCCAATCACCATGGGCCCTGTGCACACATGATGCCTCCACCCTGTTCCTCTGGGTGGAGATGGGTGTTGGCCGGTGGGTGGAGAGCATTTCCATGGGTGGAGATGGGTGGGGGCATCTGTGTAAACGCCACTTTTGGTACGTGTTGGTGAGTGAGTGCTTCCGGCCAACACCCATCTCCACCCACAGAGCAACCGGCAGTGGCGTCCGTTGCTCCATGGGTGGGTGTGGGTGGAGATGGGTGTTGGCCGGAAGCAAACACTCACCAACACCCACCAAAAGCGGCGTTTACACAGATGAACTGGGTGAGGCATCATGTGTGCACAGGGTCCATGGTGATTGGCTGCAGTGGTGCCCTACAACATGTTTAATAAAATGTAACACCCATTTTATGAGTGTTAGAGCATCTGTGTAAAAAGGGCCTTTCTCAGAATAATCCTCCACCATTCAAGCCAATGGCCCATGGAGATTTGCCATTGATTTCAAAAGGTGAAAGAGTGTATCTTCCATTTTTCTTTCTGCTACAGCAAGTAGAAAAATATTTCTATATTTCTTCACAGTGCATTTTTGAGGATCAAATCCTGTATTTCTCCAGATACATTACTGGATCAATGTTTATAATTACACTTCCCAAAGAGCAACATACTAAACATGCAAACGGTGTCTACTAATCTTTAGCAGTCAGGCTGAACAGCTTTTCATCAGCTCTGCGTGTATTCTAACTGCTGCTTTTGATGCAAACAGTGCCAAGTTGCTGCTCCAGTACCTGTTCTCTCTTGGTTTCTATCTAAGCTAGTTTTGTGTTCCATATTTCTTATATGGGAAGGAAGGAAATAAAATGTATTTACCTTTTTCTAACACACACAATTGCTTCATTTTTCACGGTATGACGTAAGTCACTTATTCGACAATTGGGAATTTAATATGTATGAAAATAAGACCTTTTTAAAAAAATAATAATTTTTTTTAAATGTGGTGCCCAGAGCTTTTCAGAGGAATCCTAGCAAATAATTTTCAACTAGTAGTCAACACATAGTTGAGTCCCACAATGGAGTTAGCGTGTGCAATTCTGCTAGCACCCACACTATCTGCCAGAGGATCACACTGTTAGTCCAAATTCTAATTTCCTTAAAGTCCATTCTAAATATCCACGGTACATGTTAGGGGCCCAGGTGTCTTTTAGATTTCATTCTGATTTGGTATAGTTTCCCACATTGACTCTAACAAAGAGAGTTATTTCTTCATGAAGGCCATAATTCAGCAAGTAACTTTAGAAGGCGTGCAGCCCTAGTGATTTGTGGAACTGGGCCTAAAAGAGCTAGAAAAACAGCACTCCCTGAACACAGGCATTTCTACAAAGTCTACCAAGAATGGTGTGTTGTCATAGTTGGGTTATTACCTTCTGAGGACCCAGATCCCTGATCTTCTTTGTCCCCATCAGGTTAGGATGGTCCACCCTCGGAGACTAGTGGATCCAATAGGATTCCAGATCTCTCTGGGGGAAGTACCCGATGACCTTGACAGCCTCTCTGTCAACAGCCTGGTTGGTTTGTGGTATGCTATGCCGACCCAGGGCATCGCCACAGTGGCACCCAGGTGTCTACTTCCTTTGTTGCAGCAGCACATGTCTCCCTGGTAAATGGAGGACCCGAGGCTGTTAAAAAGAGAGAGGAGGTTAAAGCACAGGTGTCACTCGATCTGCACCAAAGTCAGCTGACTGCATCATAAATTGTTTTTGAGGGATTATGCAATGGCTGTGGAAGCAGCAAAAACAGCCTTTTTCGCTGCTGCCATAGCATCTGCAAAGTGCCGTCCAGTGGAGCTCTTCTGGGTAGTGAATAGCTTACTAAATTCTAGCTGTCTCCACCTGGAGTTAGACTCATTAGCGGCCCACTGTGACGAGTTTGCCAACTACTTTGCAGATACAGTTGCTCCTATTTGGTGCAACTTGGGAACTACCAGTTTGGGTGCAGAGTAAGAGTTTGGGGTTGGGGAGGCTTGGTCTTGTCAGGTTTGCTTGGATCAGCTTCAATTAGTCTCGCCCCGATACAGAGACTGTGCTTGGAGTTGTGTAGGCAACCAGTTGTGAACTAGATTCATGCCTGTCCTGGCTGGTGAAAGCTAACTGTGAGACACTGGAGCCATTGCTGGCTGGGATTGTCAATGCTTCCCTTTGGGTACAGGATGGCCATACAATTGCGATTGCCCAACCCCTACTCAAGAAACCATCTCTTTATGTTGACTCCGCTGCCAGCTATCGTCCTGTCTCTAATCTTCCCTTTTTAGGGAAGGTTGTTGAACAGGTGGTTTCTTCGCAGCTGCAGGCACATCTCAATATTATTGGATTCATGGACCCACGGCAGTCCAGAGACTGCACTTGTGGTCTTGGTTGAAGATCTTCACTTGGAAATCAACCAGGATAATTTGTACTCTATTGATTCTGTTAGATCGTTTGGCAGCTTTTGATACAGTTGATCGATTCATGGGGTGCTGTTGACATAGCTGTGTGATCTGGCAGGGGTTTGTGGGATTGTTCTTGAGTGGTTCTGCTCATTCCTGGCTGATGATGGGCAGTGGCTGGTCATCCCTCAGGTTCCATCTTGTTTCAACTCCTGTTCAATGTGTATCTGAGGCCACTGGGTGAGATTATTTTGGAGTGAAGTGCCATCAGTAGGCTGATGACACCCAACTCTCTCTCTCTTTTTCATCTGACTCAGGTCCTGCAGTCTCGCTGCTTATCCAGTGCCTGGCTGCCATTGGGGATTGGCTGTGGGCAAGCAGACTGAAGCTGAATCTAGACAAGAATGAGATGATGATGGTTGGCTGGCCTTGTGACCTCAGGGATATAGGAACCTATTATTGATGGGGTTCAACCTCCCTTGGTCACTCAGGACTGCAGTCTTGGGGTGCTCTTGAATCCACTCATCTACTTGGATCTACTTGAGAGCCAGTGTGGTGTAGTGGCTAAATGTGCAGTACTTGAACTGTGAGGTAGGGGGGTACCCAGGATAAAATCTCTTCTTAGCTAGAAACTCACTGGGTGACCTTGGGCCAGTAGGTTGTCTCAGCCTACCCTACCTCAGAGGGTTGTTGTGAGGATTAAAAGTTGTGTTAAACTGTTCATGCAAAGCGCTCTGGGTGCCATGGCAGGGGGGTACTATATAAAAAATATTATTAATTATTATTATTATTATTATTACTGCTGTGCCTGGATTGCCAAGTTGGTGGCCAGGAGCATTTTTCACCAACTTCATCTGGTGAGAAGGCAGTGACCATTTTTATCAGATTAAGATATGGCCACCCTCATCCATGCCTTCATAACCTCAAGGTTAGACTACTGCAATGCACTCTACATGGGGCTGCCCCTGATGACTGTTCAGAAGCTGATGCAGAACACAGCGGCCTGCCTTCTATCGAGGGCGGGTTGTTGGGAGCACGTTACACCAGTGCTCCAAAGTCTGCACTGGCTACCAATAGCTTTTTAGGCACAATTCAAGGTGATGGTTTTGACCTATAAAGACCTAATGGCTTGGGCCCCAGATATCTGAAAGACCACCTCTTCCCTTATGTTTCATTGCAATCTCTGAAGTCGGCTTGAAGCGCCTTCTTGTGGGCACCATCTGCCCGTGAAATTTTCAAAAGAAGTGTACGCAGAGAGGCGTTCTCGGTGGCTACTCTACAATTATGGAACTCCCTCCCCTTGGAGATCTGCCTACGCCCAAACCTGCTCGTCTAGCAAAGGAGGTTTAAGGCCTTTTTGTTTGGCCAGGCATGGGGTTAGGTGGGGTTGGGTTGGAGGGGTTAGGGAAAAGGCTAGTGGGGGGGGGGCTAGGAGATTTACTTTAGTTTTTGTAAGCTGCCATGAGCCTAATTAGGAAGGGCAGGGTAAAAATTAAAATAAATAAATATATAAAGTTTGATCCTCCTGTAGTTTACAAAAAGCTCATTCTGATAGAGGCTGTACCCTTAAGGCTCCCCAGAAATTTTCTGGGGTTTTTTTCTTTTTTTTTTTTGTGCAGGGAGTCTGTTGTCTGAAAAGACTAGAGGCTAAAGAACTAGAGAAAAAAGTGCAGAAGTAAAATTCAAGTTTTTAAACAGGTGTGAATAAGGTTGTTTAAAGCTTCTAAAAAGGTGAGTTCTGATTTGTAATTAGACTTTCTAAGAACCTGGACTATATATTCTTGAGAGAAAGGATTTTTCTTAGGGGGAAATGTTCTTAGAAATTTTCAAAATGAATTGTAGTTCTGACCCCTCCTTTTGACTTCGATGTTCAGCACTAGAAATTTTACTTCTGGAACTATTCTTGGTCTGATACATAACTATAACTAGTGTCTGGGCCTTCATTTNGCCTGCTCATTAACCCCTTGCTCCTCTAAAGGTCTTTGCCCCTTCTCTTTTGCTGTCCCTCATGCCTGGAACTCCCTCCCTGGATACATTCACTCTGCTCCCTCTCCCCCAATTTTCAAATCCCTCCTGAAAACCCACCTCTTCCGTCAGGCCTTCCATAGCTTGTCATGAGTGACACTGCATCCTTTCCCCCTCACTCAGAACCTAATTCCCTGTAACTAAGTGAAGCACGTGAGCCTGTAACATCTCAGTCTCATGAATGTACTCTTGTCTTTCATGATGTTTACCTCTCCCTCGTATTCCCCTCCCTTGTCTCTCAGATTGTAAGCCCCTTAGGGGAAGGGACCTGTCTCTGACTGTGGATTGTACAGTACCAGGTACATTGCTCATGCTATATAAATAATAAAAAGAAATAAATAAAAAACTATGGTGGAAGCTATATAAAAAAAGTATTTTAAAGCAATCCCCTTCAAATAAGGAGCACTCAGTTTTGCTATTGCCATAACAGGCGCAACCCCATAAATGCTAATTGTATCCATATAAAATGTCATGGCAAAAACACTGAATTAGATTCCATGGAAACACCGTAAAAATGGAAACCCTGGAAAGTCCTAATCATGCAGACACATTTAGTAACAGACTTACCTGTAAATACAAATAACTGGGTAGCACATTGTCAAAGGAAGGACTACGGTAGACTGGCTCTGTCATTTTTACGCCCAACCCTCTGAAAGGGATGAAACTCATGTTAATCTGACTGATTCAATTAAACTGTCTGCCTACCCTTCTAAAATAAACATTGATACCATAGAAATCCTCCTCTATATTTATAATCACCTTTCAACAAAACCTCATAAAAACTAGTAAGGTAGCTTAATCACTACTGATATTAGCAGTAATGTTCTTGGTTTCTCAGCACTACTGATAATGATAGTTGGTATAACCCATTTACATGACTGGGAGCAAAATTTGGCAAATTTGAAAAAAGGTATAAGTTGTTTCAGAGATAATAAACTTTTTTTTTTTTTAACCCAATCCAACTAATAATATTTGAAACTCAGGGTAAAAACAGACATGACTTTGACCCACCATGGCCCAGGCCCCGCTGGCACACGTAAACATGTGCCTCCAGGTGTTGGCCCGGAATTGTCCCAGGGAGTGTTGGCAGCTAGCCCATGCTGTGACCTCTGGACAATCTTCAAGGTCACAGCCCAGGCTAAGGGCCATCAACGTGGGCCAAAGCAGGTCACAGCGGGCTGGCACATCCGTTCCAGTGCAGCATACCTGCCCTGGACCAGGCCACTAGTTTATTTGTATTTTTCATTTTGTATTACATAAATTATGAAAATATTTTTTTTAAATGTTCGTCTACAGAATGCACAGTGTTTTATTTTCCACAATAAAAAAAGATCAGCCAAAGAAGATTAGTTTGTTCTTCTGACAAACTGGAACACCACTCATTTTCCTATCGTGTAATGATGTTGCAAAGTCTAATTAATGTCCAACCAGAGCTTGATAATGTAAAGGGTTGTAGAAATGCCAGATTGTACTATTATTTATTATTATTATGAGGAGACAGAAATCTAAGACTCTCAAGAAAACCACAGGAAGGAGCCTCACAAGAGATTCATAAGCTCAAGTATTGTCTTATTATGAGGAAGATAGTGGCCTATAAATTAAGATCATCCACTTCATAATATTAATAGAAACACTGATCTGCATTGACGACTCCAGAAGCCTTCTTTGTTAATTTTGTGTTCTTTGTCACTTTCCTGTAATTCTACTTAAGATTTGTATGGCTAAGGTAAAAATATAACAAAGCTATCATAACAAAGAAAAAAAAATGCTACAAATGAACCTAAAAAGGAAATGGCTAAATACCAGCAGTTGACAAAAATGTAAGTTTTTTTGTTATGCAAAGCATATGCTCTCCCATGAGGCAAAGGAAAAGTGAGAGATAACAGTGAATACGACAGATTCAAGTGCTGGAGTCACATACTCAGGCCGTTTTTAGACGTGCGCAGCGGCACCCACACTTGTTTTACAAAAGGCCCGGCAGTCCGATTTACACATGATGACGCCGCCGAATACGCGCATGTGTGGGCGATGCGCACCATTTCCGGCCGCGAATGACCGGTCTCGATTGCCGACCCGGTCAGTTTGTGGCCGGAAATGGATGCGCATCACCCACGCATGCGCGTATTCAGCGGTGACGGCGCGTGTAAATCGGACTACCAGGTCTTTTGGAAAACAAGCGCGGGCGCCGCCATGCACATCTAAAAATGGCCTCAGTTGCTTCTTCAGTACTTCCCATAGGGTTATGGCGCTTCCCCTGCTCCAATCTTTAACCTCCCAGACATCAGATATTATTTCACATCAAGCATTTTTCTTCTGCATCCTAGTACAATTTTCCTGCAGTATGTTTTACAGACATAATGGTATATACTAATCCAGGGGTGGGAAAAACTTCCCTACCCCCATAAGCCATCTACCAAAATGTTCATATGAATGAGACCCACAAGATACGCTCAAACAACCTCTCCTGCTTCATGATTGGCTGGTAGAGTCAATGCTCTGCAGTCCTAGCTGCTGAGATAACGAGGAGCAGCAGTGATTCAGCTGCTGAGACTCTGATGCAGTGAATTAAGATACAGGACCATTAGGACAATGGGTAAAACAGACGTGACAGCGACCAACTGGGGCCCACTTTGTCTCACTTTAGCCCCGACCTCACCTGCAAGTGTGTGCAGGCACCAGATGTTGGCCCATGATTGCCCCAAGCGGTGTTGGAAGCTAGCCCGGGCTGTGACCTTGGAAAACCTCTGAGGTCACAGCCTAGGCTAAGGCCTGCCCAACCAGGTCACAGCGGGCTACCCCGTCTGTTGCCAGGCCGTCAACGAAGCCCGGGGCCACCATGGCCAGCCACCATGGCTACCTGTCATGGCAGGGGCAGGCCCTGGGCACAGCGTGGGGCCAGCTGGCTACACATTCATGCTTCTCCCACCTTCCCTGGAGACCTGGCCATGGTCACATTTGTTTGGTAGCCTGACACAGCCCAGACAATGTCCACTGCAGTCTTCCCCCCTGGGTCAGGTCACTGCCACACCATCATCATGTGTGTTTTTACCCAAAGTTCGTCTCAGGACCAGCCCTGCCCAAGAGCTGCATGTGGCTTTGAAGCCACGGTTTGCCCACTCTTTATTAGGCTTTGTTGTCATTTTTAGTAATTAGTAAAGCTGAAAAGAATAAAGAAGGTATTTCCCATGTGTAATATCTGAATTTCTGGGTATCCCTGTGTGTACTTGAGCTAGCCCCACTATGGAAACGGGTATGCTCATACCTGGGTTGGGTTTACAATGGGGGGGGGGGGGAAGAGAGAGAGAGAGCATCTCCAATAATTTTACAAGCAAGCTGACAAAAAGGGACCTGGGGGAGACAGAGGTTGGCACAGCGTCGACGACCCTAGGCATAGCTCCCCCCAAAGCAGAGCTGCTGAGCCACACCTGCAGGGCCCTTTTAAGGCACTAATGGTAAGCTAGTTATATGACCAATATGCAATGTCCATCTCCACAAAGTGAATAAGGGAGACCAGCAGCTACTTAGGTAGCTCTGGTGGCAGAGTGGTGAAAAGAAAATGGGAGGTCTGGGGGGGTTCAAGGCTGCCGTAGGCAAAGAAACTGTATGTAAACGTCAGCGAACCCAGCACACAGAGAAAAAAGCCCTGTGCGAATGTTTCAAAGTAAATGTACGTATGCAAGAAACTACACTTTTACGTGACTAATATTCCTAACTAGTCTCCATGAATGGATTAACAAAAGACAGCTGATGGTAGCTTTAGTGTAGGGCTGAGCAAAGGATACTGAATGTCATGGGTTCAAGGCTGCATCAAGTAAAGAACAGCATGTAGACGTCCAGTTTCTTAGCTTTCAGCAGTCTTGAACTCCCAACCTTCCCATTTCCTTTCCAAGAGCTACCTGAGCAATTGCTGTGCTGTTCATGCCACAGGAATGTGTGCTCCTCCTGCAAAATCAAGAGAGCCACAGTAGCCACACTGGGAGCTGCCCGTTTGATTCGCTCCACATGCAGTCCACGTGTGTGGGTGCCCCATGGCAGACACACATAGCAGCTCAGATCTCCCCTCATCAGCTTGCTTGTCTGAAAACACCCATTGAGAGACAGCCTGGCCCTGAGCTATGAGCACTTCCTTTTGAATTTAGCACTTCCCTGTGGAGTTCAAACGTCTTTACAAATATCACAGAATATTTTAAAAATTCATAGCTCTTTTCCTCAAAAAGAAAAGTTCAGATTCTTAATCCTGATTATAATACTGTTGACTTACTTTAACAGGCCACTTGAACTAAAGATTTCACTGCGGCTCAGCTCAGAAATCCCATTTCCAATAAAAACTTTGGTTCCCAGAAATTCTTTGGCTCCTCTTTTACATTTCCCTTCAATATCGGAGTATACAGAGACCACATCACAAGCTTTCATGGCTAGGGAAACAAGAGAGAAACTTGGATTATATTATACTTGGCAAAAGAACAGTTACCAAATCATTTGGGACTACTCATGGACCTTGTACTCCAACCCCTTGTATCACAGCAGGACTGAGTTCAGGTCAACTCTAGCTTTGAATAACTCCAGTGTTGGCTACTCTACAGACTCACTTGGCAGTTTTCCTGCTGCCTACTTTTTTCTTACGATTATCCTATGCAAAAGTAAGCGATCAGAAGTGGGGTGGCTGGTGTGGGAGAATCGGAGGGAGTGTTGAGAGTTAGAAGTAATTTCCATCTAACTTTGGCCCTTTTTACACAGATGCTCTAACACCCATAAAATGGGTGTTACATTTTATTATACATGTTGCAGGGCACCACGGCAGCCAATCACCATGGGCCCTGTGCACACATGATGCCTCCACCCTGTTCCTCTGGGTGGAGATGGGTGTTGGCCGGTGGGTGGAGAGCATTTCCATGGGTGGAGATGGGTGAGGGCATCTGTGTAAACGCCACTTTTGGTACGTGTTGGTGAGTGAGTGCTTCCGGCCAACACCCATCTCCACCCACAGAGCAACCGGCAGTGGCGTCCGTTGCTCCATGGGTGGGTGTGGGTGGAGATGGGTGTTGGCCGGAAGCAAACACTCACCAACACCCACCAAAAGCGGCGTTTACACAGATGAACTGGGTGAGGCATCATGTGTGCACAGGGTCCATGGTGATTGGCTGCAGTGGTGCCCTACAACATGTTTAATAAAATGTAACACCCATTTTATGGGTGTTAGAGCATCTGTGTAAAAAGGGCCTTTCTCAGAATAATCCTCCACCATTCAAGCCAATGGCCCATGGAGATTTGCCATTGATTTCAAAAGGTGAAAGAGTGTATCTTCCATTTTTCTTTCTGCTACAGCAAGTAGAAAAATATTTCTATATTTCTTCACAGTGCATTTTTGAGGATCAAATCCTGTATTTCTCCAGATACATTACTGGATCAATGTTTATAATTACACTTCCCAAAGAGCAACATACTAAACATGCAAACGGTGTCTACTAATCTTTAGCAGTCAGGCTGAACAGCTTTTCGTCAGCTCTGCGTGTATTCTAACTGCTGCTTTTGATGCAAACAGTGCCAAGTTGCTGCTCCAGTACCTGTTCTCTCTTGGTTTCTATCTAAGCTAGTTTTGTGTTCCATATTTCTTATATGGGAAGGAAGGAAATAAAATGTATTTACCTTTTTCTAACACACACAATTGCTTCATTTTTCACGGTATGACGTAAGTCACTTATTCGACAATTGGGAATTTAATATGTATGAAAATAAGACCTTTTTAAAAAAATAATAATTTTTTTTAAATGTGGTGCCCAGAGCTTTTCAGAGGAATCCTAGCAAATAATTTTCAACTAGTAGTCAACACATAGTTGAGTCCCACAATGGAGTTAGCGTGTGCAATTCTGCTAGCACCCACACTATCTGCCAGAGGATCACACTGTTAGTCCAAATTCTAATTTCCTTGAAGTCCATTCTAAATATCCACGGTACATGTTAGGGGCCCAGGTGTCTTTTAGATTTCATTCTGATTTGGTATAGTTTCCCACATTGACTCTAACAAAGAGAGTTATTTCTTCATGAAGGCCATAATTCAGCAAGTAACTTTAGAAGGCGTGCAGCCCTAGTGATTTGTGGAACTGGGCCTAAAAGAGCTAGAAAAACAGCACTCCCTGAACACAGGCATTTCTACAAAGTCTACCAAGAATGGTGTGTTGTCATAGTTGGGTTATTACCTTCTGAGGACCCAGATCCCTGATCTTCTTTGTCCCCATCAGGTTAGGATGGTCCACCCTCGGAGACTAGTGGATCCAATAGGATTCCAGATCTCTCTGGGGGAAGTACCCGATGACCTTGACAGCCTCTCTGTCAACAGCCTGGTTGGTTTGTGGTATGCTATGCCGACCCAGGGCATCGCCACAGTGGCACCCAGGTGTCTACTTCCTTTGTTGCAGCAGCACATGTCTCCCTGGTAAATGGAGGACCCGAGGCTGTTAAAAAGAGAGAGGAGGTTAAAGCACAGGTGTCACTCGATCTGCACCAAAGCCAGCTGACTGCATCATAAATTGTTTTTGAGGGATTATGCAATGGCTGTGGAAGCAGCAAAAACAGCCTTTTTCGCTGCTGCCATAGCATCTGCAAAGTGCCGTCCAGTGGAGCTCTTCTGGGTAGTGAATAGCTTACTAAATTCTAGCTGTCTCCACCTGGAGTTAGACTCATTAGCGGCCCACTGTGACGAGTTTGCCAACTACTTTGCAGATACAGTTGCTCCTATTTGGTGCAACTTGGGAACTACCAGTTTGGGTGCAGAGTAAGAGTTTGGGGTTGGGGAGGCTTGGTCTTGTCAGGTTTGCTTGGATCAGCTTCAATTAGTCTCGCCCCGATACAGAGACTGTGCTTGGAGTTGTGTAGGCAACCAGTTGTGAACTAGATTCATGCCTGTCCTGGCTGGTGAAAGCTAACTGTGAGACACTGGAGCCATTGCTGGCTGGGATTGTCAATGCTTCCCTTTGGGTACAGGATGGCCATACAATTGCGATTGCCCAACCCCTACTCAAGAAACCATCTCTTTATGTTGACTCCGCTGCCAGCTATCGTCCCGTCTCTAATCTTCCCTTTTTAGGGAAGGTTGTTGAACAGGTGGTTTCTTCGCAGCTGCAGGCACATCTCAATATTATTGGATTCATGGACCCACGGCAGTCCAGAGACTGCACTTGTGGTCTTGGTTGAAGATCTTCACTTGGAAATCAACCAGGATAATTTGTACTCTATTGATTCTGTTAGATCGTTTGGCAGCTTTTGATACAGTTGATCGATTCATGGGGTGCTGTTGACATAGCTGTGTGATCTGGCAGGGGTTTGTGGGATTGTTCTTGAGTGGTTCTGCTCATTCCTGGCTGATGATGGGCAGTGGCTGGTCATCCCTCAGGTTCCATCTTGTTTCAACTCCTGTTCAATGTGTATCTGAGGCCACTGGGTGAGATTATTTTGGAGTGAAGTGCCATCAGTAGGCTGATGACACCCAACTCTCTCTCTCTTTTTCATCTGACTCAGGTCCTGCAGTCTCGCTGCTTATCCAGTGCCTGGCTGCCATTGGGGATTGGCTGTGGGCAAGCAGACTGAAGCTGAATCTAGACAAGAATGAGATGATGATGGTTGGCTGGCCTTGTGACCTCAGGGATATAGGAACCTATTATTGATGGGGTTCAACCTCCCTCGGTCACTCAGGACTGCAGTCTTGGGGTGCTCTTGAATCCACTCATCTACTTGGATCTACTTGAGAGCCAGTGTGGTGTAGTGGCTAAATGTGCAGTACTTGAACTGTGAGGTAGGGGGGTACCCAGGATAAAATCTCGTCTTAGCTAGAAACTCACTGGGTGACCTTGGGCCAGTAGGTTGTCTCAGCCTACCCTACCTCAGAGGGTTGTTGTGAGGATTAAAAGTTGTGTTAAACTGTTCATGCAAAGCGCTCTGGGTGCCATGGCAGGGGGGTACTATATAAAAAATATTATTAATTATTATTATTATTATTATTACTGCTGTGCCTGGATTGCCAAGTTGGTGGCCAGGAGCATTTTTCACCAACTTCATCTGGTGAGAAGGCAGTGACCATTTTTATCAGATTAAGATATGGCCACCCTCATCCATGCCTTCATAACCTCAAGGTTAGACTACTGCAATGCACTCTACATGGGGCTGCCCCTGATGACTGTTCAGAAGCTGATGCAGAACACAGCGGCCTGCCTTCTATCGAGGGCGGGTTGTTGGGAGCACGTTACACCAGTGCTCCAAAGTCTGCACTGGCTACCAATAGCTTTTTAGGCACAATTCAAGGTGATGGTTTTGACCTATAAAGACCTAATGGCTTGGGCCCCAGATATCTGAAAGACCACCTCTTCCCTTATGTTTCATTGCAATCTCTGAAGTCGGCTTGAAGCGCCTTCTTGTGGGCACCATCTGCCCGTGAAATTTTCAAAAGAAGTGTACGCAGAGAGGCGTTCTCGGTGGCTACTCTACAGTTATGGAACTCCCTCCCCTTGGAGATCTGCCTACGCCCAAACCTGCTCGTCTAGCAAAGGAGGTTTAAGGCCTTTTTGTTTGGCCAGGCATTTGTCAGGCAGGGATGGGGTTAGGTGGGGTTGGGTTGGAGGGGTTAGGGAAAAGGCTAGTGGGGGGGGGGCTAGGAGATTTACTTTAGTTTTTGTAAGCTGCCATGAGCCTAATTAGGAAGGGCAGGGTAAAAATTAAAATAAATAAATATATAAAGTTTGATCCTCCTGTAGTTTACAAAAAGCTCATTCTGATAGAGGCTGTACCCTTAAGGCTCCCCAGAAATTTTCTGGGGTTTTTTTCTTTTTTTTTTTTGTGCAGGGAGTCTGTTGTCTGAAAAGACTAGAGGCTAAAGAACTAGAGAAAAAAGTGCAGAAGTAAAATTCAAGTTTTTAAACAGGTGTGAATAAGGTTGTTTAAAGCTTCTAAAAAGGTGAGTTCTGATTTGTAATTAGACTTTCTAAGAACCTGGACTATATATTCTTGAGAGAAAGGATTTTTCTTAGGGGGAAATGTTCTTAGAAATTTTCAAAATGAATTGTAGTTCTGACCCCTCCTTTTGACTTCGATGTTCAGCACTAGAAATTTTACTTCTGGAACTATTCTTGGTCTGATACATAACTATAACTAGTGTCTGGGCCTTCATTTTCCCCTCCCTACCCGTATAAAATCTCTTCAGAATGCGGCAACATCACATTAATTTTTATTTGCACCTTGAGGTACTTCTACTGCACATCCATTTTGCCAGTTCTATTGGCTTTCCACTCACTAAAGTTTAAATTTGATTTGCTGAATTGCGCTTCATTTACTAGTTTCTCCTTAACTCATGGTTATGTGCCTGCTTGTACATCACCTTTCTTTCATAGTTATACCATCTTATACCTTCTTATCAGAGGGCTGTGGCAGCTGTGCAAAGGTCAGAGGCATGACATTTGTTACCCTGTAGACATGAGTGGGTGTGAACCTGCTAACTGACCCTGCTAAGGAGTTTGTGCAAGCAGTCTGTCAGAAACAGTCCTGTATCATCCCAGAAACAGCCCTGTATCATCCCAATATCATCCATGGCGAAGCTGAAGGACTCCAAGTGACACAAGAGTGTTATATATTTTTGACTGTGTTATATTAGACAAAGTTTGACTTCTGTTATTGTAAGAAAGCTAATTGGAGTAGCAAAATAACAGAAAATTTAAATGGAGTCCAAAAGTACCCCAACCGTTAACATGGGCTGGCGTACTTTTGGACCCCAACAGGGAAAACCCATTCACGAGTGGGGTCCAGCTTGTCCTGGGTAGTTTTTCATCCACACAAGACAAACAGTTAGTGGTAGCTAACTGTCCTTCGGGGGTATTATGTACTGGAGTGCTAATGTCCTAAAAAGACACGGTGAGAAGGCTAACAACTTGGGAGTTATTGCAGAACTGCCAGTAGTTCTGCAATAACCCCCAGTAGTATGGGATCCTGAATTGAGGGGGCATCATGACTCCATACTACTGGATTAAGGGGTGTTATTTTTCTTAAATTCTGTTGGCAGATATTTTAAAAATTCTTACATTTTGGAGCTGATATGATTCCAGGAATATAGACATGTGCTCCTCTAAGAACCGCATTTCCACACTGTGCTCCAACAATGACTTCAGCTGGTTGCTTTTCTAGGTCCTTCCTGAAGATACAAAATATGTCATTATGACTATCTACAAAGGTAATTCAATTTTGTGAAGAAGACTGTTCATCTGCACTATTTATGGAGAAACTGTAGTGAAGAAATATGCATGTGCTATATATTAAATTTATAAAGTGAAAATTATTCCTCACAAAGGACTCAATATCAAGTTACAGTCAATTCCTCAGTAGAGTGCAAATTCAGATCCCAAACAAATTTGTGTTCTAACGCCTGTGTACAATACATGCCAATACTAGTGTACAAAATTGGCTTATTCCTAGAAATTAAGATCTGTTCCCTCCCTTTTTCTGTCTATAACAACTTGGTTTTCAACAAGAATGGTCATGAAGTGATTTAATTTTTAACACCTATAACATTTTTGTCACCAAAAAACATCTTAATGGGCAGAGGCAAATTTTCTGGTAGCAAATTACTGGGAAATTTGCTAATGAGAAAGGTAAAAAGGGAGTGCAAAGGCAAAAATCCCATGAGGCAGCCCCCATCCCAATAGCTGCCTCCCACACCTCCCCAATGGCAAGCAGACACCTGGCTAGATACTTCTGCAGCAGCCATGGCAGGGTTTTGGACAGGGTGGCCACTGACGCACCCCCAGAGTACAGGACACAGGGCAAAAGCATACAGGACATGGGGGAGGAAGAGCACAGCTGGCTCTGGGCTCCTCTCCCCAGCCAGGGATCAGCAACAAGCACAGGGCAAGGGGTAAGGAAGGGGATGCAAGCACTCTACACACACACACCCGCCCTGCCCCCCCTGCTGGGACCGTTGGCTCAGCTCTGAGTCTACATGCTGCCAACCAACACAGCTGTTCCTACCTGGAAGTCACGATATCATGTTTTCTGGTGGGGGGGAAAGTGGCAGCACCAGAAGTGTGTGGAAAATACAGGACAAAAACGTGAAAATAAAGGACAATGGACAAACCCTTCAAAAAACCAGGACTGTCTGTATAAAACAGGACCAGGCCACCCTAGCTTTGGACGGGGGAGGAGAGGAGATTGGCTGGACACCCACTCACCCTATTAGGAAACAAGGCAGGTTCTGTGTTGCTCCTGCCAGGAAATGGGCTAGGTTTCTCCTCTTTCCCCCACTGGACCTGTTTTCTAATTATATCAATGAAGATAGAAACCCGAATTCATGAAATATAAATGACAGAGTATTTTTTAGAGAACAGTGGATCTAAGGATAATCAAGGACAAAAGAAAAAAAATGGAACCCAATAGTGTAATGCCACTGAAAAGAAATGGAGGCTACTGTTATAGGATTCACACACTAGTTAGCATCTGCAAGCAACAGAGGAGAAAGTTCCTCTTAATACAGTCTTGGAAAGATCACAGTCTGAGGATTTTATTTCATTGTGTTCCATTTTTTAAATACTATATGGTACAATTATCAGTAATAATGAAATATTTTCATAGAATCAGAGTTGGAAGTGACCTCAGAGGTCATCTAGTCCAACCTGCTCAATGCAGGAAATATGCACCTACAGCATCTCTGACAGATGGCTGTCTAGCCTCTGTTTGAAAACCTCCAGCAAAGAAGAGAGCACCACCTCCCTAGGCAATTTATTCCACTATTGACCAGCTTTTACTGTTAGGAAGTTCTTCCTAATGTTTAACTGAAATCTGCTTTCTTGTAATTTGAGTCTCCCCGTACTCTTCTCTTCTCTATGTTAAACATTCCCAGCTCTTTCAACCTTTCCTCAAAGGATGTGGTTTCCAGACTCCTAACTATCTTTGTTGCCCTCCTCTGAACCCATTCCAGTTTGTTAATGTTCTTCTTAAAGTGCAGTGCCCCGAACTGGACACAGTACTCCAGATGGGGTCTGAGCAGTGCAGAATAGAGTGGAACTATTACTTCTTGTGTCTTGGAAACAATGCTTCTGTTAATGTAGCCTAAAACTGCATTCGCCTTTTTAGTGGCTGCATCACACTGTTGACTCATTCAGTTTGACAATCCCCAGATCCTTTTCACATGCATTTCTGCCAAGCCAGGTATCCCTCTAATGTATTTGTACATTTGTGGGGTTTTTTTTTACCTAAATGCAGAACTTTACATTTATGTCTGTTGAATTTCATTTTGTAAATTTCAGCCCAGTTTTGTAATTTATTAAGATCATTTTGAATTTTATTTCTGTCTTCTAAGGTGTTAGTTATCCCTCCCAGTTTTGTGTTATCTGCAAATTTAATAAGCATTCCCTCTACTCCCTCATCCAAGTCATTAATAAAGATGTTGACCCAATACCAGTACCAGGCCCAAGACAGAGCCCTGCGGCACCCCGCTTGCCACCTCCCTCCAAATTGATGAGGAGCCATTGATGAGTGCTCTTTCGGTACAGTTCCTTAACCAGCTGTAAATCCACCTAAGTGGATTTTCTAAGTGCGGAATATGAGGCAATAAAAAAACCAGTCAAATCCAGACTATATTAAAAAATTAACTTAAGCACTCAAAACAACAAACACTTATGCATGCACATAAAAATATATAAGATCAAGGCCTACGTGACATCAGAAGATAGACCTAATTATCCAGAAATTCTTTCATAACATTGGCCCTTTTCACACAGACACTCTAACACTGATAAAATGGGTGTTACATTTTATTATACATGTTGCAGGGCACCCATAGAGCACACCTGCAGTCCTGCAACATGTATAAAAAAAAGTAACACCCATTTTATCAGTGTTAGAGTGTCTGTGTGAAAAGGGCCATTATCAGTATCGTTTCCCATGACAGCCTCACGGGAATGCTGTTCATTTGAGTACACCACTCAAATTTAGCGAAACTTCTGTGGGGCTGGCAAACATTCTGCAATCCTGAAAACATAAACTGATCAGCGGTTTCAGGATTATGGCCCCAGTCTCTATTTCTTCTCTAGAAATATAATCTCCTAAAATAATCTGCCAGTCTCTTAGAGTAATATAAAATCCAGACCAAATGCAGAAAAAAAAAGTATTATTGTCTCTCATATTTCTTCATACTGTTTGGTTATTATTATTATTTTTTTTTTAAATTGTCTACCACAATTCTGGCACATTATGGCTTGATAAACAACTGTAATGTATTTTACGGTAACACTGGGGCCGATCCTAAGCCCCTGCACATGCACACAAATTATGTATGGTTTGTGCACGTCATAGTCCCTTTAAAGGGGAATATATGTGAGCTGCATGTGAATTGCTCACACTAAGTATAGGGCTTATGATCGGCCCCTAAATGATCAAACCTAGTTAACATGAAATAAGGTTAAACTTGGTAACAAATGAATAACTAAACTAAGGAAGCTACTAACCTGGGTCCAATAACAGGAATGAGTAAGATGTCCAGAAGTTTTGGGTGCTGAAGAATTGGAACGCAAAGACCTTTATATTGCTATTAAATGAAAAAGTACACTATTTAGACAACAGCTCATAGATAAGAAGATAAAAATTACCCTGCTACCTTTGGAACCATTTTGTTTTTCACACTTCATAGAAGCTTTTGAAAGGAAAGTTTCTTTAAGTTTCAAGTGTGGTTGGGTAACGATACTGTATGAAATATCATGAGGATAATAAGCTGGGGATAAAATATGAACTAAGGGATGTCATGGTCATGACTCACTTTAGAGCACAGAACTAAGCGATAACACATTTATCCCTCCATGAGTCCTGCTTTTTTTCTTTCTGTGGAACAAGTGACCTGTATATGTTGGTGACAGTTGAAGCACACTAAGCCAGTCGTTGCCAAAGGGTGCTGTGATTAGGGACAGAGTACTTCTTGATTTATTCATGTATTTACCTTTCCTGTACTTGAAATCCAATTTCTCAATTCAACTTTCAGGGGGAGGGAGGGAACTGTCTGAATTTTGTGCATCATATAAAGCAGGCTGATTTGTCCTTTTCAAACAGTTCCAAGCATCTTCTAAGGAACGCTTGCCTCCCAAAAAATCAGTTTTCATTTTATGAAGAAATGTTCTGCTAAACAAATCTATGATTTCTTTGTAATGTTTTTAAAACATGAATCTGCCATGTTATTTAAAGTGTGTACGTTTTCATGGAGAAGTAATTTGTAGTATTTTTAACATAGCCTTTTTCCTTAAAAAGAGAAAAATAACATACTGAAATAGCAGTTTCAGATGTCGAAAGCCAGTTTTATGACAAAATGAGCATAGCTCATTACAGCTCGATGTAAGAGTTACAGTACTGTCGACTGCTTTTGCATTACCAAAACCTCTCCGTTTTTCTCACAGTAGCTGCCAGTACATCCACAAACATCAATAATTTATTTATAGAAAAACTGGATCTTCCTAGTCAGAAGAAATATATGGCAACATTTTGTAACAATCTACTTTCACAAGCCTTCTGACTTGGAGCTAATTAACTATGGCAAATTAAAATAAAGACTCTTGTTGAACTAACAAAACAAAAACTCCAAATAAATGCTACAAATGACACCAACATCGAGGGTATCCCTCAGGATTTATGTATATATGGCTTTTTCAAAGTTTTCTACAATATCTCTGATAGTAAGCCATGGGGATATCAGCTCTTTTTTTCTGTAGCTTTTATCAAAACTATGTCATATTCTTATTGCTGTTCATTATTTCCTGACTATTTTTATTGCCTTGTCATTTAGATGCAGTATTTTACTTTGTGTTTGCATAGGATATAGCACAACAAGGTGTCAATTCTGATTAGGGTGTCTATATGCTTTTGTAATACAAATTAATACCAATTACACTGGAGTATTTAATTGCTCCAATTTTATTTAAATCTCAAAAGAAACATGCCAAAGTCCCCACAATACCAAAAGAGCATACCATTCTGCCAAGGACTCTTTCCATTCTACTAGAAAGATGAAGGCTGATGTTCTTCTACAATAAGAGAATTCTTCAGGGCTTTGTTTATTTGGTGTGGGGTTTTTTTTAATAAAAAAAACAAACAAACAAACACACCAGTGTTTAACTAGCCACTATTTAAAAAATTAGGTGCTTTGGAACTTCTTTCTTCTGTTGATACAAAGAACACTGCTTTGTACGCTGTGGCTTTTCTTTGCCTTCCACTGAAGCATGTGATGTTGACCACCACTAGATTGTCTGATACTTACATGTATGTATTACAGCTGCCTCTGTTGTATTGCCTCTGGTTGTGGCAGCCTCAACAGGAACAGCTAGTGCCGTGGCTATCATAGCTTCAGGATTGGCCCTGACACCTTGCTGCTCCTGCTGCAGTTTCAAATCCAGTGTAGGGATAGGGGCGACAGGGCAGGGAGTAGACAAAGCAGGACTGTTTGAATCCTCACTGCCCCCTCAGGCTCGGAGTCTTGGGGGTGGGAGGGGCATGCATCAGGGAATGAGTGTTGCCACTGTCTCCAGTTGAGTAGCTAGGGAGGAGAGGGCACGGAATAGAAAACTGGTTCTCTTCCCTGGGAATTTTCCTTCTACAAGCTCCACTGGACATCACTTCAAGACTCTGGGGTAGTTCCCCTCCAAAGCCACTAGGTGGCAGAAGGACATCACAAAAATCTGCTGGAGCATGCGCATAGGGGAACACTTATGAGAGCCATAGACCTGCAACAACAGAATTGACTCCCAAACAAGTTATTTAACCAGTTAAATAACAGAGGTAACCAAAACGGAAGAAAACCCAACACTCTCCTAAAGCCAAGAGTTAGGAGATCATAACTAGGCCCCAAAATCAAGGATTATGGTCAGAGAATGAGCCACACAAGTCTGCTGGGTCGGTTGAAGTGATGTCCAGTGGAGCTCGTAGAAGGAAAATTCCCAGGTAAGAGAATCAATTTTCCTTTCTCCCAACCTCCCTGGACATCACTTCAAGACTCTGGGGAAGTACCAGAGCAATTATCGCCAACAAGCCCATAGGAGGGAAAAGAGAGGAGATGCGGCTCAAATCAACAATAGGTTTTTTTTAAATTTCAGAATACTCTTTGGTACCTGGTGACCAAAAGCTGCCTCGGCAGACACCAAAATATGGATCTTATAATGCTTTGTGAAAGTGTGCAGGGAGGACCAAGTTGCTGCCCTGCACACTTCCTTGAAAACAGTCCTAGAATGGAAGGCCCAAGAGGTTGCTACACCCTGGAGAGAATGAGCTTTAACGCTCTGTGGAGGCGGACGAGCCTGTGCTTCATAGGCTTCCGCAATACCAGCTGTAACCCATTTGACTATTATGGTTTTAGAGGCTTTCTCCCCCTTTGACTAAGGCAGTAGTTGACTAACAAAGCCGAAGACTTTCTAAGCCTTCTGTAAATTTATTTTTAGTGCCCTTCGAACGTCCAGTTTGTGCCAAAGAACTTCCTGCACATGAGCAGGCCTTGGACAAAGGACAGGAGAAAGATCTCCTGGGCCCTATGGAACAAAGTATTTACCATGGAAAAAAATGCCTGGTCTAACCTCAAGGTGACTGACTCCTTCTTAAAGATGCAGAATGCCGGATCAATGGACAACGTGCCCAGCTCCGACACCCCACGGGCTGATGTAATAGCTACAAGAAGCACACTTTAACAGTTAAAAAATACAAAGACACTTCCTATAGGGGCTCAAATGGAGGATAAAGGAAAACCTTTAGCACCACATTAAGATTCCACGTAGGGAACCTGTTTGCGACAGGATGAGAAATTAACTTTGTCCCTGCCACAAATCTTTTAACATGTTGATGTGACCCCAATTTGGAATCCGTGGTGGCCCCCAATATACTGTCTATGGCAGCCACCAGCCTAGTGAGTGTGCTGGGTTTTGGACTCTTCTAGGGATCTGCTTGCAAGAATCTGAACATTATTTTAACATCTACTCAGCAAGAATCTATGTTGCGCTCAGACCACCAGCTCACAAAGACTCTCCATGTTGACTAGTAAATACGTTTAGTCGAGTCCCTTCTAGCAGTTAGAAATGTGCCAAGACCTGATCAGAATAACCTAAGTCCTGGAGGGATCTCCTTTCAATAGCCAGGCTGTCAGACGAAACTGCTGTAGGCTGTCGTGTGTGAGAAGGCCCTGGGAAACAAGGTCTGGAGACGACGGGAGTTTCAGAGGTAGAGCTACCTTGAGTTCCTCCAGGTCCGAGTACCATGAGTGTCTGGGCCATGTCAGAACTATCAAGAACATTCTGTGGTTCGTTGACTTGATCCTGGCCACCGTCTTCCCTATGAGGGGGAAGGGGGGGAAACCATAGAGGAGGCCTGCCGGCCATTGTCGACTCAGGGCATTGATCCCTTCTGCACTGGGGCACCTTCTCCTGGCAAAGAATCTGGTTACTTTCGCATTGCTGGGTGATGCGAAGAGGTCGATAGCTGGGATTCTGAAGGTGTTTACGACGAGAGGGAATGCTTTCTGGTACAACGACCATTCCCCCGGATCAGGTCGCTGTCTGCTGAGCCAGTCCGCTTCAGTGTTTACCACTCCCTTAATATGTAGAGCCTGAAGAGATTGGAGATTGATCTCGGTCCAAGCTAGGATCTTCATTGCCTCCTGGTGGAGAGCTGGCAATACTGATCCTCCTTGACTGTTGACATATATTTTGGCTGATACACTGGCTGTGTAGACGAGGGCGGTTTAGGTTTTTATTACGGGTTCAAAGTGGAGAAGAGCGAGGTGAATGGCCCTTAGTTCTAGCCAGTTTATGCTTCTTTTTAATTCTTCCAGGGACCAGGTCCACTGCACATAGCTCTTCTCCAAACTAGCCCCCCAACCGTATAGACTTGAGTCTGATGTTAGAACAATCTTTATGGGTTCCACCAGAGGACTTCCTTTCAGGGAACGTGCAAACAGGAGCCACCAATCTAGGGAGGACTTAACCCTCGAAGTGACTTTGATTCTCGGGAGAGTCCTTATGTGATTGTCAATTGGAATGGGCGTAGGAACTTTTGCAAGGTTCAAGAATGAATCCTTGCCCACTGCAGGAGAGGGAAGCAGAAGACCATTAGTCCGTTAAGACTCACCAGCTGTTGCAGATGCAATGGTTCCTGAGACTGGACCTGGATTATGATATTCCTGATCTTTTGCTGTTTCTCCTGCGGAATAAACAGCCTCTCTTGTAAAGTGTCTATTCTCACTCCCAGATGCTCAATGGTCTGGGAGGGGGTCAGGGCACTCTTTGCCTGGTTGACCACAAACCCATGGGCCTCTAGGTAATGGATTGTCCTCTCCACATCTGTCTGGGCTTTCTCTCTGGACGCTGCTCTGATTAGGAGGTCGTCTGGGTACAAGTGCATGTGGACTCCCTCCAAGCTAAGGTTGGTCACTAAGATGACTGATATCTTTGTAAAGGTCCTCGGCGAAGTTGACAGGCCAAACAGCAGAGCCTTGTATTGCCAATGACGTGAACCTGAGGGAGTGTCTGTGGGCTGCATGAATGGGAATATGAAGGTAAGTCTCTTTTAAATTGAGAGAAGCAAGCCAATCTCCTGGAGAAATAGTCGCACAGATTGAGCTGATTGTCTCCATCTTGAACTTTTTGAGTTTCACTGAGCAGTTCAGCTTTTTTAAATCCAGAACTGCTCGCCATTCCTTGGATTTCTTTGGCATGATGAAGAGGAGCAAGTAGAGTCCTTCACCCTGTTGGTCTAGAGGCACTGGCTCTATTGCGCTGATGAAGAGAAGGCAAGCTATCTCCACTAGCTTGCACAGTGCTTCTCTGGATTTCTCGATGTGGGCAAGGGAGTGAATGAGCTGTGAGGGTGACCTTTTAACGCGATGAGGTAACTCCAAGATATGATGATGAGCACCAAGGTGTCTGTGCAAGAACATTCCCACCTGTCTCTGAAAAACTGAAGTCTTCCCCCTATCGGAGGGTGCGATAGGCAGACGGGCCCGGAGTAGTCAGGAGTCAGATTTAGGTGGCTGACCTGAAACAGACTTGCCTCTTGATGGGTAACCCCAGGATATGTGGCCACCGTCTACCATTGTCTTGGTAGTTGCGTTTTCCCCAGCCTTTCCACTTTGGATTTGTGGAACTTCGGCCATAGTTTGAGGACCTTTCTTTTGGAAAGAAGCAAAAAGGTTTCTTAGGCTGATTTGAAGACACCTGATAAAGTGTCTTCTTGGTTTTGTCTGATGTATCTGTTAGGACTTTATCCAGACACATCCCGAACAGCATACTTCCCTGATAAACACCAGAAACGAACAGGTTCTTGGCTAGGGTGTCACCCTTCCAGGATCATAGCCAGAGCCTCCTTCTGGCTACAACATTAGATGCCATGGCTCGGGATGCCCAAGAGTTCATGTCCAATATGGTGTCAAACATCAATGCCATAGAGAGGGTGATGCGAGAAGTCTTAGGGTCCCTGCCTTGCTCTAACTATTTAGCCACAGCTCTGCAAGCATAAGCGAAGGGCCATACACAGGAGAGGGTATTTTGACCCTGCCTCAAATTTTGATCCTGCCTCAAAATTTCTTCTAAGGGCAGACTTGATGCCCCTGTCAGTAGGGTCTGATGGGGAAAGATATCCCTCCATGGGAAACACAGATTGCCTGGCCAATGAAGCAGCCGCTGCATCCACCTTTGGTGTAGCAAAAAGTGCTTTCTTTTGAGCTGAGAAGGTATATAGTGTGAATGGCAACAGCCCTCCCCCCCACCATTTCTGATTATCTTCTCGTTGATAAGACCTTTGAGAAGCCCCTTCCCTTTTCCTGGGATTTTAGGCAAATATTCCCTCTCAGAGTCATCCTCTGAAGACTCAGGAGAGCAATCTTTCTATGGCTTTTCTTTAAGAGAGAGGGCCTTATGGAGCTGCCTATATAGGGAATTCATGGCCTTTACAGGGAAATCCCTACCTGGCTCCTTACTGACCTCCGCTTCAGCCTCTCAGAATGCCTAAGGAGAATTCTGTTCCTCTTGCTCTGCCTTGTCCTCCCTCCACCCCACCTCTCCCCTGGTGCCTTCAGCTTGTCTCTCTGCCTCAAAGGGATGACAGGGCACCTTTTCTTTTTCTTGGGTGGGGGAGGGACACGTACCTCTCACTTGAGGAGAGTTGGACAGTTACCTCACTCTCCTGTTCTTCCTCAGAGGAGGAGATATGCAAATCCTGGGCCCTGACTCGCATTTTAGACACCTTGGGGGCCCTTGAAGGCCATTTCCCTTTATGCGCGGGCTTAGACTTTTCCTTAAAGGGAACCTTTTTCGTGGGTGCTGGGCCCCACAGGGACTTTTCAGCCTGCTTTTTTGGTGGGCCACCAGGGGGTTGCAGGGCTCCCATCTTGTCTAATGACATGGACCAGCATATCAACTTGCAGGGCCTCTGCTGGTGAAAGGCGGGGTGGGGGGCTTACATTACCCTCTGCGGCTTGCATCTTGTTTTTGAGGCTGTCCAGCAGAGTAAACACCGGTCTGATACAGGGAGTAGGCTCTGCTTCACCGGATAAGTTCTATCCCGGCCTGGATGCCGGCAGCGAGGATGTAGTGCACATGGAGCATCTGCAGAGGCTCTGCTGCGCCCACTGAACCCCTTCCCCATGCCAACCGGGGTGGGGGGTCGGGGAAGAGCACTGGGTGCTCAAACTTAAAATTCGTTGTCACAAAAAATTCAAAACTGCCACAATACAGAGCTCCTGAGCTCCGTTCCTCGCACCGTGAGGGAGAAAAACAAACTTGAGATTCAGGGGGTGTTCCCCTATGCGCATGCTCCAGCAGAATTTTGTTATGATCTTTGCCACCTAGCAGCTGTTGGGGAGAACTACCCCAGAGTTTTGAAGTGATGTTCAGGGAGCTCGGGAGAATGGGCACCATTGCTGCCTCCTATAGGAATCAAGCATTCAGCTGAGAAGAGGAAAGGTAAGAGAGTATGAGACAAGGAGAGACACGGCTGAAGAGATGGAATCCATATCTGCTGAGTGACACAGCCACAGAGTGCCCACTCAGGTGGTTTGTGGGGTAGGATTCTAACATGCGGTACCCTGGGTGGGTACCGCAGCAGCCCCAATGCACTCCCCCTATCACGGGTCATGGGGGAGGGGGAAGCAGGCAAGCCTTTTGCCCTTGAAATCAACATGTCCTGGCTGAGCGCTGGGGAACCTGGGCTCCTCAGCAGTCCAGGCCAGTTCCTGTGTCTTGCAACGGCTGTTTCCCCACCCCCAGTGTCTCTGAACAGCGAACCACTCAGCTTACATGCCGGCTGCTGCCGTTCATATGGATTGGGGATGCGTCAGCTCCCACGCACACACCTTTTCTGCTCCCCCCACATGGTGCACTCCGGCTTTTTCACCAGTGTGCCGTGAGTAATCAAAAGTGGATGCCGCATGGGTAACGGGAGCACCCACCCACCCACACCACCCTCACACAGGCATGTGGGTGGGTAGCTGATGGGTGGCCATGTGTGGTTGCGTCTCATTTAAAAATGGCTTTAGGGACATTTTTAATTCTTTAACTGACAAGACAATAGTCCGCTGGAGCCCAGGTTCACTCTGTGCAGCTCCCATGCAGCCATCGCTCACATGGCTTGGCAGACGAGCTTAATATGCAGGGAGGTGCCACATGCCACCCATGATCCAGCTCAGGATAGATAAGAGATGGTAAAAGAATAGCTAGTTACTTTAAACAAGTTCAAGTCCTTGGGGCGGGATTAATTACATCTTGGAGTACTGAAGGAACTTGCTGAAGTACTCTTGGAACCTCTATCATCTTTGAGAACTCTTTGAGAACAGGTGAGGTGCCAGAAGACGAGATGGGCAAATGTTGTCCCTATCTTCAAAAAAGGGGGAAAGGTGTATCTGGGAAACTACAGACCGGTCAGCCTGACATCGATACCTGGAAAGATTCTAGAACAGATTATAAAGCAGTCAATCTGTAAGCATTTAGAAGACAATGCTGTGATTTACTAGAAGCATGGATTTGTCAAGAATAAGTCATGCCAGACTAATCTGTTCCAGGGATGTGGGGAAGGAAGGTAGTAGAAGGGTGCATGAACTCACACGTAAACTCCGAGGCCACGCTCTGCAGGGAACCCATAGGAGGAAAATGCCCGTCAGGTTAGTATGGTAGCCCAAGAGGTCTCAAAAAGACCAGGCTTCTATCATCATAGGGCACAGAGCTCGCAGCGGAGAATATGGCCCGAAGCCCTATGCAGCCGCTCCACGTGCTCACAATCCAACGAAGGGGCGGGGGGAAGGACTGGTGTTGGGTGTGTGGGAAGGCGAGGGACAGGGCCTGGGTCAAGGGAGCAACAGGGCAGGGCTTTCATACACGAGGGGGAAGGCAGGAACCCCGGGGAGGGGGAAGGGCTCGTGCACTCTGCTCACCCACTCTCACTACCATCCACACTCACCCGAAGGAAAAGGACACAAGGGGGACACTCAAACACAGTCTAGTAATCACAAGGGTAAAAGCAATAGCAATCGACAAAGAACAATAGTACTAGACAAACAAGATCCACTTAGCTTTGGCCAGCCTCTCAGCTCTGATTACCAGCGCTGTGTTTCCCCCAGCCCCGGATACTATAGTCCTGGCCCCGCCCCTTTTTGTGCCTGGAGCTGTGCAGAGCGCCACACAGGCTCAAGCCATGACCTCACATCCTGTGAGGTTGAAAGTTGGGATTCTGGGCTGTCAGCGTCGGAGCAGGTTGCCTTGGCAACCAGATGCTATGTCGGGGCCTCCAGCACTGCGGCATCTACTAGCGGCGCTGCGACATGCTCCGGAACAGGGAGCAGTGGCTGTCGCCAGACCCGGAGGCCAGGACCCTTTACCCGTGGCGCAAAACACCGTCACAGGTGACAATCATATTTCCTTTTTTGATCAAGTTACTAGTTTAGTGGATCATGGGAAAGCTGTGGATGTAATTAACATGGATTTAGCAAAGGTAAGTAATGCCTCACTAATCTGTTGGAATTCTTTGAGGGTGTAAATAAGCATGTGGACAAGGGAGACCCAGTAGATATAATGTACCTGGATTTCCAGAAAACCTTGGATAAGGTCCCACATAAAAGACTCTTGAGAAAATTAAAAAGTCATGGGATAGGAGGTAGTGCCTTACTATGGACTGGTAACTCATTAAAGGATAGGAAGCAAAGAGTAGGACTGAATGGTCAGTTTTTACAATGTAGAGATGTAAAAAGTGGTTTGCCTCAGGGATCTGTATTGGAACCAGTGCTGTTTAAAGTATTCATTAATGATCTGGAAAAGGGAATTAAGAGTGAGGTGATCAAATCTGCAGATGACACCAAGTTATTCAAGGTAGTTAAAAAACAAGCAGACTGTGGAGAACTCCAACGGGATCTTACAAGACTGGATGCCTGGGTTGGCGGATTAAATTTAATGTGGAAAAGTGCAAGTTGATGCACATAGGGAAAAATAACCCAAACGATGAGTACACATGGGTACTAAGGTAGGAGTTACCACTCAGGAAAAGGATCTAGGAGTGATTGTGGACAATACACTGAAATCTTCAGTCCAGCGTGCAGCAGCAGTCAAAAAAGCGAACAGAATGTTAGGAGTTATTTGCAAAGGGATAGAGAATAAAACTGAGGAGGTCATAATGCCGCTATACAAATGGATGGTGCGACTGCACCTGGAATATTGTGTGCAGTTCTGGTCAACCAATCTCAAAAAAGACAGCTGAACTAGAAAAGGAACAGAAAAGGGCAACGAGAATGATAAAGGGTATGGAACAGCTTCTGTACAAAAGAGGCTTGACAAGCTGGGTCTCTTCAGCTTAGAGAAGAGGGGACATGATAGAGGTTTATAAAATCTTGAGTGGTATGGAACGAGTAGATAGGGAACGGTTATTTACCCTCTCAAATAGTACTAGAACTAGGGGACGCTCCATGGAACTAACTGCTGGCAGATTTAAAACAAATAAAAGGAAATACATTTTCACTCAATGCATAATTAACTTATGGAATTTGTTGCCAGAGGACGTTGTCAAGGCCAGTAGTACAACTGGGTTTAAAAAAGAACTGGATAAGTTCTTAGATAATAGGTCCATTAATGGCTATTAACCAAGTAGCTTAAGGGATTAACTTCTTACTGTCAGGAGCTGGGAGCGAACAATGGAGAATGGATTGCCCATTGTGACTGCTGTTTCTTCTCCCATGCTATCGAGATTGGCCACTGTCAGAGGACAGGATGCTGGGCTTGATGGACCATTGGTCTGACTCTGTAAGGCACTACTTATGTTTTTACTATATCTTGATTTCAGCAAAGCATTTGACAAAGTCCCCCATGATAGCCTTGTTGACAAGCTGGTAACAATGTGGGCTAGATGATCCTTACCATTAGGTGGATTTACAGCTGGTTGAAAAATTGTACCCAAAGAGTGCTCATCAATGGTTCCTCATTAGTTACTAGGAAGGTATTGAGCAGGGTGCCACAGAGCTCTGTCCTTGGCCCAGAACTGTTCAACATCTTTATTAATGACTTGGATGAAGTAGTAGAGGGAATGCTTATCAAATTTGCAGATGACATGAAACTGGGAGGGATTGCTAACACCTTAGAAGAGAGAAATAAAATTCAAAATGATCTTGACAGGATAGAAAACAGGGCCAAAACCTAACTAAATGAAACTCAACAGAGATAAATGTAAAGTTCTGCATCTAGGAAAGAAAAATCAAATGCACAAGTGTAGGATGGGTAATACCTGGCTTGGCAGCAGTACATGTGAAATGGATCTAGGGGTTGTAGTTGATTACAAACTGAGTATGATTCAGCAGTGTGATGCAGCTGCTGAAAAGGTTAATGCAAGTTTAGGCTACATAGTGTCCAAGTCACAAGTAGTAATAGTTCCACTCCATCTGGCGCTGGTCAGACCTCATCTGGAGTACTGTGTCCAGTTCTGGGCACTGCACTTGACGAAGGATATCGACAAATTACAACAGGTTCAGAGGGCAACAAAGATGGTTAGGGGTCTGGAAACTAAGTCCTATGAGGAAAGGCTGAAGGAGCTGGGTATGTTTAGTAGAGAGAAGAGAAAACTAAGAAGAGACAGGATAGTGGTCTTCAAATATCTGAAGGGCTGTCACACAGAAGATGGCAAAGATTTGCTCTCTTTTGGCCCTGAGGGCAGGAATAGAAATAATGGGCTAAAATTACAAGAAAGCTGATTTTGGTTAAACATAAGGAAGAAATTCCTAACATTAAGAACTGTTCGACAGTGGAACAGACAGGAGGTTGGCTCTCCTTCAATGGAGGTTTTCAAACAGCAGTTAGATGGCCATTTGTCAGGGATCCTGTAGCTGAGGATTTCCTGCATTGTGCAGGTGTCTGGATTAGTTGACCTCTGAGGAACCTTCCAACTGTATGATTCTCTGACCACCATCCCTTATGACTTTCAGCCATGGCGAACTCTGGGTACAGGAAGCCGCCTCCACTGTTTTTCATCTGTTTTCTTTGTTTTTCTGCTTTTTGGAGCACCCCAAAAGTGAAAGCAAACAGTCAAAGCACAGATGAGAGTGAGAGTGTGCTCACTCCTCAGACCGCTCTAGGTGCTGCACCCGGGACTCTATGGTCCTGGTGGACCTGAATGTGGGCAAAGTTGTGCGCAACCTAATAGACAGGAAGCACCCCATGGGCGCACATTAGCCAGGATTAGCCAACATTTGACCATACAGCGGGCTCCACATTCTCCAAGACTATGCCTTGGGGGCTGGGTAGGGGTGAATATCTGGTGAACACCTAATGAACGGTGTGGTTTAATGTGGGCTATTGTCTGGTTTGTTTTCACCCTTAGTACATGTTCACACAAAAGTCAGTTCCTACAGGAACTGCAGCCCATGTTGGCTTCCCCATGGGTTGGATACTGTTGGGACCCCATACACTGCAACCTCTACCTCAGACATTTGGTACAGCAAGCCCCTTCTGACAGCAGCCAGCTGGATTTGATTTTCTGTAAATATGTCCAGACTGTGCGTGTGTGTGTGTGTACGCATGTAGAGCCTGGTAAATCCAGGCTGACTCCGTCCAGAGGTTGAGTCATCTGCTGCTCACTGTGAAGAATTTATCATTCACTCTGCAGAAAAAAATTGCTCATATTCACCACGACTTGGAGGCCAACAATTTGATGGAAGAATCAGAGTTTAAGGCTGTGGAGGCTCAGTCTTGTCCTGTTTATTTGGATCAGTTTCAGCTGTATCACCCACCGATGCAGGGGATGTCCTTGTAGCAATGCAGGAACCAGCTGTAAATTGGATCCATGCCAGTCCTGGTTGGTGAAAGCCAGTCTGGGGAGACTGGGGGCTCTGCTGTCTGGGCTGCCAGTGCCTCCCTATGGGAGGGCAAAGTAGCAGATGCCCTTAAAATGGCATTTGTCTGGCCCCTGCTCAAAAAACCATTGCTTGACGGTGACTCCCTGGACAGCTTTCACCGTCTCTAACATCCTCTTTTTAGGGAAGGTTATTGAACGGGCTGTTGCCCAGCAACTTCAGGGACATCTCAATGCTATTGCATTCCTGGATCTGTGTCAGTCTGGCTTTCGTTCCAGGTATAGTACTGAGACCACGTTTGTGGCCTTGGTCAACAATCTACACTGAGAAATCAGTAGGGAAGATTGTACCCTGCTGATCTTGTTAGACCTCTCGGTGGCTCTCTATAGAATTTAAACAAAGCACTAAATAAGGGCTTACAGGTGCAGATAAAGATAAATACTAGGACCAAAAGACTGCAACCTTAAATTCTTCTGAATATACAAAGACCAACAAAACAAGAATGGAAAACAAATTAATAGAAACAGAACAACAAAATACAGCAAGAAGAAATGAAGTCCAATATGACGGTATAGAAGAACAATTATCCAATCTTCTGCGAAGAGCAAAGAACCAAATATCACTGAATGCCAAAAGTCCACACTTGCATTGTGATGATGAACAATCCAATTCCTCTGATACAAATAAAGAATCTCAACGTTTTGCTACACAGCTTCCTCAGGAGTATTTTCACAAACGGAGAGATGCCACCATTACCAATAAGTTTCTCATTTCAGAACAATGTTTCCAGAAGTAAAGATGATAACAGGTTCCTTAATTTTCCGTGCTCTACGTGGGGCTTCCCTTGTTCCTGGTTCGGAGGCTGCAGCTACTGCAGAATGCGGCGGCCCGGCTCCTTTCAGGGATGGGTCGTCGGACGCACATTACACCTCTGCACTGGTTGCCAATAGCGTGCCGAGCCAGGTTCAAGGTTTTGGTGTTGATCTATAAGGCCCTTCACGGTCTGGGCCCCTCGTACCCCAGGGACTGCCTCACCCTCCGCGCCCCCAGAGCGGCTCCTTCAGTCTGCCGGGGGTGCCTTCTTGGAGGTCCCCCGCGTTAAGCGGGGGGCCACAATGGAGAGGGCATTCTCAGTGGCCGGGCCGCGCCTTTGGAACTCCCTCCCGGAGGAAGCGCACCTGGCCCCAAGCCTTTTGACATTTCGGCAAAGTTGTAAAACCTGGCTGTTCGCCCAGGCCTTTGGGGAGGGAGGGTTAGTGGGTTTTATCTCCCCTTACCCTTATTTATTGTTTTATTGTGATGCCCGGTCCTGTTTTAAGGGTAGTATTTTTGAATGTTTTAATTGTTTTTAAAGGTATTTTATATTTGTTGGTTTTTTTGGTTTGTAAGCCGCCCTGAGCTGTTTTAGGAGGGGCGGGGTAGAAATTTGATAAAATAAATAAATAAATAATAATAAATTAATTGTATACCTTCTAAACATCTTTCAAAGGCCCCTTGGTTCAATATATTAAAGTATAGGTGAAAACCTTAGAATAAACTTCAAAAAGACGGTCCTCAACTTAGTGGTGAGGAGAACTGTGTAGAACCCAGACAGCAGAGGCCCCAGTCTCCCCAGGCTGGCTTTCACCAACCAAATCTATTTATCTTTTTCATTCGACCCAGGTCCTGCAGTCTCGGTGCTTATTCAGTGTCTGGCTGCCATGAGGGACTGGATGCTGGCAAGCCAACTGAAGCTGAAGCCATTCAGACAAGACTGAAGTGATGTTGGTTGGCTGGCCCTGTGACGTGGGGAAGATTGGGGCACCCATCACTGATGTGGTACAGTCTCCCCTGGTTACTTAGTTTTGTAGTCTTGGGGTGCTCTTGGATATTGAGATGCGTCTGGAACATCAGGTCCCAGCATTGGCCAAGAGTGCCTTTCACCAACTCCATCTGGGGAGAAGGATGCATCCCTTTCTCTGAGATAGGGATCTGGTCACCATCATCCATGCCTTCATTACCTCGAGACTAGACTACTGCAATGCACTCTCTGTAGGGAAGTCCTTGAAGACTGTTCAGGGGCTGCAGCTTGTGTAGAATGTGGAGGCCCTAGTGCTTCAAAGTCTGCATTGCTGCTAATAGTGAACTGAGCACAATTCAAGATGCTGGTTTTGACCTATAAAACCCTATACAGCCTGGGTTCTACAATAATTAAAGAAACACCTTCCTCCTTTTGTACCATCACAGCCTCTAAAATCAGCTGGGAATGCCCTTTTGCAAGTTCTATCACTGGCCCAGGTCCATACATCCTGGGCATGCAGAGGCATTCTTGGTGGTTGCTCCACAGCTTTGGAACTCCCTTCCCTTGGAGGTTCACCTAGTTTGAGTGTCTTCCAGAGGCAAGGTAAGACCTATTTATTTGGCCAGACATTTAACGGGCAATGGTAGATCCTGGTGGGGGTGTTTATTGTGTATTTTATATTTTCATAACGTAAGCCGCCCTGAGTCTTAGGAGACTGGGCAGGGTAAAAATCTAAATAAATAAATAAATAAATAGCGAATGTGGGCGTTTGAGCAAAAGCAGGAAAGAGACAATGTGCCCATGTACTGATTGTGAGTACATCAAACAATGTACCAACTCTGTAATTCCTAGGATTATTTGGCTTTTTGGTGGCGTGCTAAATGTCTTTTATATCTGGGGTCACGTGAATGTTTAACTCCTAAAATAGGGTCACAAAGGCAAAAGGTTTGGGAGCCACTGGACTGAAGACACCCTTGTAAGCACTAAACGCAAGCCTGTAGTTCTCTGTACAACTAGCCAGACACACAACGTGTACAGACCTTGTCAATCTCTTCAGATAGCAGACTTCTCACATGTTTCACTGTTGCCAAACATGTGTTCACTCTAACGGTTGTGAAAGCTGGTGGATGGGACAAGTGACTCAACAGAGACTCACATTTCCTCTCCGCTTCAAGCCTGCCCAGAGCAGTTATGATCTAAAGTTAAAAAAATTAAACAAAAAAACCTTTTAAATCGGTAATAAATTGTTTCATGCAGTAACCCCTGATGCAGACAAAAGGTCTCAAACCTGAAAAACCCATACATATGTGCCCAGCTCTTGCCAGCATATTATCCAATTTACTTCAACAGGACTACATGGATGTATTTCCAGCACAGGCATAAGTATTTTGAGAATGAATGCCCATAAGTTTAAAGCAAATGTACAGAAAGGAAAATTGGACACTTACCTCTGAATTTTCCTCCTGCGGGGGATCCTTCTGGCCGGCCAGTCATGACAGTAGGGTATATCCCGCCAACTACCACTAGGAGGCAGACAATCAATTTTTCTGGAGCCTACTCCCAGGGATCTATCCTCATCTCCCCAGTAATACCAAGCCTTACCAACCTGCTTGTCAGTTAAGCTAACCCTAGGTCATTTGCTAAATAAGTTCTGTAACTACTAACTAGTGAACTCTTGAGCAAACCTGCTCTAACTCTCCCTCCCCTTTCCCATGAGAAAATTAAAAGTACTAGTGGTCAAGTTCTAGGGGTCATGACAACCAGTCCCTGAACATACGCCACAGAGTTAAACTCACTCCGGGTGGGGACTGGCCGGCCAGGAGGATCCCCCGCATAAGGAAAATTCAAAGGTAAGTGCCCAATTTTCCTTTCCCCCGGGGGATCCTCCTGGCCTTCCAGCCAGGACAGTAGGGACGTACCAAAGCAGTACCTCAGTCCTACATTACGGGAGGGTAAACAAGGGAGAAAACAACCAGATCAACAGTGAAATCCCCAAGGCAGCGCCTCTGCTTAGAGGACTGCCTGAAGGACTCTTCTCCCAAAGGCAAATCAATTAAAAAAAAATACTTTATTAGGCGTGATGTAACATCATTGCCAAACATACATACATACACCAGCATAAATCCAGCACATCACCAGATTACAAAACAAAATAATCTCCCAAAGGCTGCATCCGCCGAGTCCTGCAGTGGAATCCTGTAGTGTTTAGTAAAGGAATGTACTGATGACCAGGCCGCAGCTCGACAGATCTCCCCATAGGAAGCTGCGTTTCTAAATGCTTGAGAAGTCGCAACTCCCCTAATGTGCGAATACCCCCTTAGGGGGGGGGATTTCCCCTCTGCCTTGTAGCCCTCCATGATGCAGAGAGTCATCCATTTGGCGATAAATGCTTTTGACGCTCTCATGCCCAGTCTCTGAGGGTTATACGAGATGAAAAGGGCCGGGTTTTTCCTGAATGCTTTCGTTCTGTCTAGATATATTTTCAGAGCTCTCCTAACGTCCAGGGTGTGCCAAGCCCGTTCTAACAGGTGAACTGGGTTAGGACAGAAAGACGGGAGGCTCACTTTCTGCTCCCTATGGAAGTGGGAATCCACCTTGGGGCTAAAAGCTGGGTCCAATCTAAGGACCACCAAAGACTCCTGGAAAGAGCAGAGAGAGGGGTCCATAGATAGGGCTCCTAACTTGGAGACCCTCCTCGCTGAGGTAATACCCACTAGGAACGCTACCTTAAGGGACAGGTAGTAGAGGGATATCTCTCACCTCAGAAGTTCAAAGGTGTTATGGGTTAGGGGACTACAAGGGGGTATCCCACGGACCCAGCACTTCACGCACGCCCCACGTATGCTGTCACTCGCTCGGGGCTCCACCAATAAGGAATAACTTCCCCTCAGGGTAAAAGGTGGCCGAAAAGTCCCTAATGGGATACGGGCCTTTTCATCATAGGGGTCCGAAACCAACAGGCCCTGTGTGAAGCCCCCGCTCACAATCCCCCCCACACCTATAGCACCCACGCTCCCCACCCACACCCTCACGTGTATGCTGCTCGGGGAAGGAGGGTGCTGAGATAGTGAGGGGAGACCGGGCGGTTCTAGGGGGGAGAAGGTAGGTTGAGGGGGGGGGTCCCCAAGGGAAGGGTAGGGGGAACCCTGGAGGGGGGAAGGATTTGGAAGTGCACACCACACCACAAACAGACTTAACACTCTCACTCACCCTTTCGCTCCCTTTCACGCCGCACACTCACACTAATTAATGATAGAAGTTCAACGCTCAGACTTAGCTTCGCTTGCTCCTTCACCATGCTCGGGGCCAGTCTCACAGCACTGCTGATCACCGGCAGTGTGTGAGCCTTCTCGTTCTCTCTATATGGAGGGAGCCCCGCCCCCCTGCGCCTGTAGCCGCGCTGAGCGGCGCCGGGTTTCCGGCTGCCCCACCCTTGCATCCACCTGTGCTGCCTGGGGCTTAGTTTGGCCAGCTGTTAGAGCGCGGGGACGCATGCTTGCTTCCTCGCGTTGCCCCCTCCTTCCTGGGGGCGTGTCTCCTCTAGCCTGCCTCTCTAAGCGTGGTGCTGCGTTCCTCCATTCCCCGACATCTGCAGGGGGCGTGGCCTCTGCCTGCCGCTTTCTTCTATGGAGTTTTGTGCTGCCGCGGCGCCTAGCCCACCCGCGGCGGGGGAAGGTCCTAATAAAAGGGGACCTTGGTGAGGGCTCCGAGAAGGAGGTTTAAGCTCGAAGAGGGAAAACGGTGTACCACTGCGGGAGAGATAATTCTAGTTGCCCTGAGGAAATGTCTTACATGGGGGTGACTGGATACCCTGCGGCCCTTAACTGTGCATAGCATGCTATTAAAGCTGCTACTTGCCTCTGCAGTGTGTTGGCTTTTAAACCTTTCTCTAACCCCTCCTGAAGGAACTCTAAAATGCTCCTAACGGACGCCCTGTCTGGCCTAACTGTCCTACTCTCACACCACCTAGCGAAGGTAGCCCAGGTGCTCTGTTAAATGCGCTTGGTTGCGGGGCGCCTGGACTGGAGCATAGTGTCTAGTACTTGATGAGAATAGTCTAATCTCCTCAAGGTCCTCCTCTCAACTTCCAGGCTGTCAGTCTGAGTGATGTTGGGTTGCCGTAGTGGATCGGGCCCTGAGCCAGTAGATCCGGGAGGTCCGGCAACCTAAGTGAAGGTTCTGAACTGAGATCTTGCAGGTCCGCAAACCATGGTCTCCATGGCCAGAATGGGGCCACCAGAATGACATCTGCTCCTTCCTTCTTTATCTTTGCTATGGTTCTCTGTAAGAGCAGAAATGGAGGGAAGGCATATAGAAGGCCCGGGGGCCATCTGATGTTCAATGCGCCGAAGGATATTGCCCTGCGGTCCGGGTAACGAGAAACGAAGAGCCTCACCTTCGCATTGACCGGGGATGCAAACAGGTCTACCGTGGGGGGACCGAACAGATTGGTTATCGTCCGGAATGCCATTGGGTGCAGAGACCACTCCCCTTGGTCCAGTTCCACCCTGCTGAGTCAGTCGGCTTGGGTGTTCGTTTGTCCCTTGATATGCAGTGCCCGAATAGACCGCAAGAGGCTGTGGTGCGCCCCCTGTTGAAAAAAACATCTTTGGACATGGATGCACTTACCAGCTACCGACCTGTCTCTAACCTTCCCTTTTTAGGGAAGGTTATTGAGCGGGCAGTGGCGCTCCAGCTCCAGGTGCATCTGGATAGTATCGGCTTCCTAGACCCTTTTCAATCTGGGTTCCGCCCCGGCTATGGCACCGAGACGGCGTTGGTGGCCTTGGTAGACGACCTC
>QEPC01012585.1:347507-367437 GCA_003113815.1 Sphenodon punctatus | reverse complement strand
GGGGGGGGGGGGGGGGAAGAGACGGCTTTGATGGCCCCAATGGATAGGAGTCTGGTAATTTCCACCTGCATCACGGTTTGTTTGTCGTGGTTGCTGGATACTGGCGAGGCACAGAAGAACTGTCGGGGGGAGCGGGAGAACTCTACTGTGTATCACCGTTGTATGGTACGAATGGCCCAGGCATCTGTGGTGGAATCTATCCATTGGTCCACAAATAGCTGAAGCCTGCCCCCGAGTCTCTCCTGTCCGGATTGACTGGCCAGAACCCAGTCATGCATCCATTTTGGGGCAGCCTGTGTTCTGATGCTGCTTGTTTCTGATGTCGTGTCCCTTTTGTTTCTGCCACCGGGGCCTGTATCTCTGTTGGTTTCCCCTATGGGTAAAGAAGGGACGTCTGGAATGCCCAGGCGCTGAATAAGATGCATTGTAGGGACGAAAGGACTGCTTTTGTACTCCCACGCTCTGAAGGATCTGCTTCTTGGTTTTATCGGTGGCATCCACTAGCACCTTATTCAGGCAGACTCCAAAGAGCTTGCGGCCCTGGAATGGGCCGGAAACCAGAGTATTCTTGGACGTATTGTCTCCTTTCCATGACCTCAGCCATAGCTGCCGTTGCGCTGCTACATTGGACGCGGCCACCCGCGATGCCCAGCGGAGCATGTCTGTGGATGAATCGGCTACGAAGGTGTAGGCCAGTTGGATTCTGGTCGAAAGAACCCCAATCATCCTAATGGAAACTCATGGATCCCCGGCTCGCTTGATCCAAGCAAGGCCCTTGAAAAATAAGAGGTTAGAGTGGCCATCTTTATAATGGAGGATACTTCCTCGAAGTTCCTTCTCAGGTTGCACTCAATCCCCTTGTCTGTTGGGTCTCAGGGATAACACTCCCTCTCGGTGGGGAAAACCAAGTTTCTGGCCAGAGAGGCTGCCGCTGCAAATTCTTGCTCTTAGAGAGAGAATAAAGCGATAGTTGGGCTTTAGACATTCTGGGGGCCTTATTGGGTCACTGCCATTCTCTCTTGATGATCCGCTCGTAAGCCTTGTCCAAGATCATCCCCTTGTCTCTATCCCTATCTCGGGGGAGGTACTCCCTCCCTTCCTCATCTTCCTCTTCCGAGGAGTCTGAAGAGGCTTCCTTGTCCTTCTTTTGTTTCAGATGGAGGGCCTTGGTGACCAGGTCATAGCTCTAGTCCCTATATTTATTGAGGAAATGCCTGTCTGGATCTGAAGAGGTGTCTAACCCCGTCTCCTCCTCTCCTGAATGGCCCCCGCTGTCTGATTCCTGGTCAGAGACCTCCCCCTCTTCTTTGCTGACCTCCTCGAGAAGTAGCCTGCCCTTCTTTTTCCTCCTCCTGTCCCTTGTTGATCTTTCCTCCTCAGAGGATTGGACTGACAAAACCTCCTCTGGAGGTTCTGACCCCGAGGAGGTTGCTGACTCAAGGGGCCGAGAGGGTTTGCAGGGCTTCTTGGCCATCGGGTGTTTACCCTTTCCTGCCTCTTTGGAGCGGCGTTTGTAGGGGTGCTCCTTCCTACCGCATGAGGGAGATCTTTTCCTCTTCAGCTCGGAGAGGATTTCCCTCAAAACTTCCATATGTGGGTCTTGAGCTGGGGGAGGAGTGCGGGGACTCACTGCTGCAGCCTGCTCCGTCGCCTCTGCTTACTCTGCCGTGGCCCTGCGCCTGGTGGCCATTTTCCCCCTTGTGTTTTCCGCCGGTGCAAAGCGTGGCCCGTATGGGGGAGGGGTGGAGACGGACCTAGCCTGCCGAGGGGCCGCGCGTCGGGTTGAGGGCCGCGGGCGGTGACGGATCTGGGCGGGGACTCCTGAGTCCCGCGCGGGCTCTTTGTGCGGCGCACCGGGCTGTAGGCCGCGAGCGGTGGCTGGCCTTGCAGGAGGAGGGGGGGTTCCTCAGCTCCACGCCGGATCTATTTAGGCCGGACTACTGCCACAGCAACTGTTTGTGTGGGGCGGGAAGGGAACTCCTCATCGACTTCAGCCGGGAGGGAGGCTGTATGGGGCCGCCCAGCAGGACCGGGTTCTTACCCGCCGTTGTGCTCTGGGTGTTATTCTGGGGCATCTGGGCTCCGGGTCGCAGTCTGCTGCAGTGGCTCTAGCCTGAGCCCGGGCCTCCACGCCCCACCCCTTACCCCGGGGTAAGGGACCAGCCCTGAAGCATGCCTTCCTCTAGGCTGCTACTCCCACTCCTCGGGGGGCCCCGCACCAACAGGGAGGGGGCGCCCAGTAGCTGCTCCAAAATCCCTTCTGAGAAGGGAAGTGAACAGGGGGAGGAATTCCTCCTCCCCTGGCACCCAGAGCTCCTTCCTTATCCGTTTTTTCCTTCCTAAGAGCGGTCTCATTTAAGAGACAGTCAGCCTGCTTCCTAGCTGTGTTGAGGCAGACAAATAACTGGGGAGATGAGAATAGATCCCTGGGAGTAGGCTTCAGAAAATTTGATTGTCTGCCTCCTAGTGGTGGTTGGCAGGATCTACCCTACTGTCCTGACTGGACGGCCAGGAGGATCCCTCGGGAGAACAGGCCAAAAAAACACCAGCCCCTCCTCTGCACTTTTAGAAATCATGGTACAGAAAATTCTATGGAATTTCTTTTCTGGAAAGTAGGAAAACTTAAGCTCTGTTCACAAGAACAGACTATCCTTAGAGTAAAGCAACGATTACTTTTTGGAAGTGTTCACACAAACCAAGGTGAAAATAAACAGCACAGTAGCCCCCTGTGCAGGCTGTGAATATCGTGTGACACTCATCCTCATTCTGTCGGTGCTAGCACCCAGGGCGAGTGTCAACTTCACCCTCTGTGAGCAGAAGCATGTGCGTAGTGACTGAACGAAGGGGCAAAGGCCTACTTCCATAGTAACTAGCCTTACTTGACTTTAAACATAGGACGTCTTTAGACATAACAAAGATCGGGTGTCAAAACCCATAAGCACGTGTTTGGCTGTCGTGTGTAAGCACCATAACAATCCCAACACCAATTTGGCCACCCCTTGAACACACAATATGAACACCATTGTATCACGAGGACAATTCGCGTGTTCTGGCTGAACACGTGACCAACGTTGTGTCTAATGATATCATGTGGCATGTTAGCAGGTACAACACAGGGAGCAAAGCATGGTGAGATCGGGGGGTGAGAAAAACACCAATTTGCCCCAAAATGGGCTGTGTCTAAGCATCGCCACATGGTGAACGCAGGACCAAACCAGTGCTCATATCAAGGTCACCTCCCCTCTTTTCGCAGATGTTGTAAGACCTGGTCGCAGATGTTGTAAGACCTGGACCTTCAGGGACGGGGGTGGGTAGGATGGGGAGGGGTTTTATTGCCAGCTGCTATTTTATGTGTTGATTTTATGTACTGTAGTTATGATGATTTTATTATTATGATTTTATTGTCGTGTTTTTATGCTGTTCGCCACCCCGAGTTGCCGGCGGGTGCGGGATAGAAATGTTTTGTAAATAAAAAATTAAAAATAAAACACACCCATTCAGACACCCGTTGACGTTATGTCTAAAGACACCCAGAGAGTTCTTGTGACTGCTAAGGGGAGTTAAAGCAAAGTAAGGGTTAGTGATTCTCTGTATAACCAAAGCTTGATGAATTTTGCATAGCTAGATAAGTACATCTATAGGGAGTCAATTAAACCAATTCCATGCAGGGATCTGCGTACAAGAGCTCATTGCATACTAGAGACCCTATAGCCTTTTGCACTGAGTCCCACTGAAATGAATGGGATTCACACATCAGTACTAAGGGCGAGTGCCAGCTCTAAACAGTTTGAGAATCTTGCTGTAAATTTTAATATTAAATAAACACTATATTTTTAATCTGCAAGACATAAAAGTGACTTCATATTAAACAAATGTTAAAGGCTATGCTGTAAAATAATCAGGGAACAAAAAACAAATTTATGGTTGCACAATTTAATGTGCAAAGATACCACGTTTGCATACCTCATTATTTTGAAACGTGGCCCTGATATGGTCTTCAACCTCAGGTCTCAATAAGATCTTTGGAAAAACAGACATTTCCCTTGATGTACAACAGCTGTTCTGGAAAACACCAATAAGAAACAAGAAGTCAATATTGTCCTTATCAAAGATATTTATTTTGCACCATTTTTAACTAAATGCCAAATGATAGGCTTGTTAATTACCGGGGCAGGGAGGGTTGCAACAGAATTATTGCAATGCCAGAAAGTATGGAAATACTGTGAAATAGTTTTAATTGTTTTATGAGGGAAAGCACCAGTTTCTCTTGCCTCCTCATCAATGGATGTACATTTTTCTAATGCTCCGATTCTCAATAGAATAAGAGTTGCACAAAATGTAAGTGTTTTCATGATCCAGGCCAAAGTCTTAATTCTGGTAATGTGATCGCTTCACTGTTGTAAAGAGATGAATTATGACAAAAACATCTTTGAATTTCTTTTAAATTGTTTTTATCATTACTGCAAAGGTAAACAATAGCCAGGAATTGTGGGGAGAAACATTTACATTTGCAATGTAGTGGGGTCCATATACAAAAAGCAACATTTGAAAATTTGCTTTGTAAAATCTGTCAAAGGTAAAAGGGCATAAAAGATAACCAAGGTTATGGAATGGCTTCCATACAAGGAAAGGCTAAAAAGACTAGGACTTTTCCAGCTTAGAAAAGAGACAACTGAGGGGAATATGATAGAAGTGTATAAAATCAAGAAGAGTGTGGAGCATTAAAATAAAAACTAGGTGGTACTTTTCAAAATTAACATGCAGCAGGATTAAAACAAAAGGAGGTACTTTTTCATACCTGTGGAACTCATTGCCATGGGATATATATCTGGATCCAAGTGATTATACAGATTCATGGGGGATAAGCCCATTAATGGCTATTAGCCAAGATGGTCAGGGGATGCAACCTCCTGCTCAGGGTGTCCCTAAAACTCTGAAAGCTGGAAATTGGGCGTGAATTACAGAGCATGGGTATTTTCCTGTACACTTGGAAGTATCTGGTGCGCATCAGACAGGATTTATTTATTTATATATTTTAATTTTTTTACCTCCTGCTACAAGCAGCTCAGGGCGGCTCACAATTCATAAAACATTAAAACAACAATTAAAAGTGTGTTGGGGGGGGGGTCACAAGACACAAAGGAAAGGTTTCTGTGAGTTGTCTTGTATCCACTTTTGACACTGGCAAAGATATGTATTCCTCCAGCTCCCCTCTTTCTGCCCTCAGATACCCAAACCTTTTGAGCGGAAGTGATTCTAGATTTCATACCAACGGCTTTTGGACGACTATATTCCCCCTACCCTCAGCAGTCCTTGACAAAGGCTAGATTGCTTCAATGCAGCCTCACCCAAATGTATCTCAAAATACATCACCTTGACTTTTCCACTGAACTTATCATTTAAGTGACCGGATGTTAGAGGAAAACTGTTGCGGCCCAGAGGGGCAGCGACTACCTCTGCAGAGCTATAACAAGGTCACGCCAGCCACAGATCTCTCCCTTGAACCGGCAGGTGGTCTATCTGGGCACGGGCAGCCACGTGTGTCAGTGCGGGCATCTCTCCTCACTGACTTCCCCGCCCAGCGCCTGCTCACAGACCTTTGCCCCATAATGGAACGGGGAGCACAAGCCGAGCAAGACCCTCACGACCCACATTCCCCCCATGGGCCCAGACCGGGATTGCTCCGCCCCCTCCCTACCTTCCACCTCCAGTAGCACCAACCCCGGCGCATCCAGGGGAGCGGCAATAAAGCCCGCCCCAGGCTAGGGGGATGGGCCCGGTGCCGAGGGAACAGCAGGCGTTTGCGAGGTGGCTCCCTGGGCCTCCCAGCCTCAGCGCAGTCACAGCGACCTCTGGCTGGGGCTGCTCCGTACGCTGATGAGGGACCCAGGGCAGGGTTTGTGAGCCCTCCTCCCATGGCTCCGCGGCCGGACAGAGTCCAGTGCACGCCTGGCCCTGGGGTCGCTGTGAGACACAAGTCCCGTATCCCTCCCCTACTGGGATCAGTGGGAGCTGGGCTACCGACTCCACGGAGTGAGGGAGCGATGGGTGGGGTTGGAGTCTCCCAATGTCTTCTCCCACCCCTCTTTTAATGGGGGCAGTCTCCCACCCCCCTTTTAATGGGGGCAGCCCCCCAAGAGCCAGGAGACACCCCTGGAGGGATACTCAAGGGTGTAGGACCCGAGCCCGTGCTAGCAGCTCGCAGAGCGGGGAGGGCTGGATGGGGTTCCTCACACCGACACCGTGCTGCGCTCCCGAGCCCCCCCGCCCCTGAGTGATGGGCTGAGAGCCGCAGTGAATCTCACAATTGTTACGGTGTGACTCAGTCGGCATTACTCGCGCACCCCAGCGTGCTGCCGCTATCGTCCCACCCGCCCACAGCTGGCGTGCGGAGAGGGGAGAGGCCACACGTCACTACGCGGAAAGGAGAGACTGGTGTCAGCCTTGCCCCCACCCACCCGTCATTTCGGACGCCGGGAGAAAAATACGTAAGGCAAGGTGACGTTATACGTATTTGTGTTTTGCCGTGTTTTGGGGGCGGAGCTTGAGCAACAGCTGGTTTAGGAGGCGGGGCAAACAATAGACCCGCCTAGTAGCTGTACCGGGCTCGGTCTTTGGCACTCGGGGATCCTGACTTAGCTGCAATCACCCACTACGCTAGGGGCACCCGACCCGTAGCTCGTTGCCGCCCTGCCTGGCCAGGGATGGGCCTGATATTCGCCAAGCTGTGGAGTCTCTTCTGCAACCAGGGTACGCGTGGGGCGACAGGGTTGTTGCCCCTAGGTGGAGCGGGGGTGGATGCTCGGGGGACTGCGACGAAGAGGAGTTAGGGGGTTAAATGCTCGGGGGGTCTTGTGGGTAACTGCTCTAGGGTGCGCGGTAGTGAGGTGGCTTGCCAGCGAGGTTAGGGTAACTGCTCGGGCAGCTAGAGGTGTGTCGTCGCTGTGGGATTAGGCTGCCCTGAAGCGGGAGGAGCGGGGGTACATGCGAGGTATTTGCGCTTGGAGGTGAGGGTCGGGAGGCCCTGCTGGAGCATGTGGGTTTCTGGGTAGTTGCTTCAGGAAAGGGGGAGTGGGTGGCTGCGGGGTGCCTGAGCGAGGCTTGCAGGGGACGGGAAGAGTCGTCGTTGGTTTGAGTCCGCGTTGCAGGTGTGGGAACTCTGGTGCTGTATGTGCCTGTTGCTGTTGTAGTCTTCTGTGGTGGTAACTGTGACTAGTTTTCTCGCTTCTATCACACCTGTTGGGGTGGGTACCCTGTCCCTGCAAGATTGTTTGTGTCACGTTAGGAATGGCATTAAATGCCCATTAGGAACAATGGAGGCAGTGTGAATGCCAATTGGAAATAGTGGGATCTGTAAATGACAATAGTCCTTAATGGACAGGAAAGGAACACAAAGCAACTGCATCTTTGAAAGGAAAAGAAGAGAATGTGTGGGATCCTGAAGAAGGGGTGCATGTGGGGAGGTTGGGATGGAAAGAGGGAAGACTGTTGTAACCTCCTCCTCGCTGGCCTTCCCTGCTCTCATCTTTCTTCCCTTATCTCTGCTACCAGGATCATCCACCAAGCCTGTTGCTTTGACCATGTGCATCCTCTTCTCTCTCCACCGGCTCCCCCTTCCTGAGTGAAATCTGCACAAACTCCTCGTCTTCACCTACAAAGCCCTTCACAACCTTGCTCCCCCCTACCTCTCTGCCTGATCTCCCTCCGAACCCCTGTTCGAGCCCTCCGTTCCTCTTCCATCCCCTCCCACGCCTCCCCTACTCCCCCAACCGCCTTCGGCCCTTCTCCCTCGCTGCCCCGCACGCCTGGAACTTCCTCCCTGCCTACATCCGCCATGCCCCATCCCTTCATACCTTCAAGTCCCTCCTCAAAACCTCTTCAGCTCCGCCCTTCCTAACTTTTGCTAATCATCCCCACCCAGGATTATCCCACACTTGTTATCTGCAAACTCCCAATGTACTGTAACCAAGCCAAGAACATGTACCTGAGTTCTCGTATGCTCATGAATGTTGCATCCCTTGTCTTTCCCTCTGTTCCCCCTTCCCTGTCTCCCTTCCCCCTGTCTTTAGATTGTAAGCTGTCAGGCAGGGACCGTGTCTATCTTACTCTCTGTAAAGTGCCAGGTGCATCGCTGGCGCTATATAAAAGCTTATAATAATAATAAGTCAAGAGGGTGGAGGTGTAAGATGGGAAGGAGGCTGCTGGAGCCAACTGCAATGATGTGTGATTATGTGGAATGACGGATAAGGCCACCTGTAGAAGCTGGAATGTCTGGGGGCTGGGTGGAGTGATGGGGAGTGGGCTGTTGGAAGTGGGTGGAATAACACAGTAGAGGCTACTTGGAGGACTGGAATCAGGAGAAGGGGGCAGCTGTGAGTAGTAAGACCAAATGCTGCAAGTGACTGGATGCACAAGGGTATGGATGGAATAACAACAAGGAAGCCATAAAGTGTGGCTCCTATGAAGAGTCCGGGTGAAATGATAGGAGAGAGGCCACCTGGAGTAGATGGGATCATGGGATAAGGGGTGATGAAGTAGAATAACAGTGAGGAAGCCACCAGGGGTAGCTGAAATAATAAATGGGTGTCTGGGTGGACTGACAATGATGAAGGGGCTCTGAACAACTGTAATGATGGACTGGGTGGAAAAAAAGGGGAGGCAGGAATGTCAGGGAAGAAGCCACTGAGATTGACTGGAATTATGAGACTGGGTGGAATGATGGGGAAAAGGCTGCCAAGAGTAGGAAATTATTATTAAAGCATTTGTGTAGCGCCAGCTGTGTACCTGGTGCTTTACAGAACAATGAGATAGATGCGGTCCCTGCCTATGGCTTACTATCTAATAGACACGGAGGGGAGAGACAAGGAGAGGGAACATAGGGGGAGACAAGGAATAAATGACATTCAAGTGGATGCGAGGTCTCAGGTGCAAGTGCTTGGCTTGGCTTGGCTTGGCTTGGTTGCAGTTAGGCAGGAGTCTGCGGGTAGGGCAGACAGTAATTATTGAAAGGAAAGTTCTAACAGGCTTTGGGAAAGGCAGCAAAGAAGAGGTGGGTTTTGAGGAGGGATTTGAAGGTGCAGAGGGAGGGGGCAAGGTGGATGTGGGCAGGGAGGGAGTTCTGGGCAGCAAGGGAGAAGGGGTGAAAGCGGTTAGGGGAGCAGGGGAGATGAGGGATAGCGTGGGAGGGGACAAAGGAGGAGCGGAGAGTGCGTGCAGGAGTGTGTAAGGAAACTAGGGCTGAGAGGTAAGGGAGAGCCAAGTTATGAAGGCATTTATAAGTGAATACCTGGAGTTTGTGAAAGATGCATTTGGGAAGGGGGAGCCAGTGAAGAGAGGAGAGGCTGCACATTGTCGAAGCGATGGCTGAGTGGATGACCCTAGCAGCAGCGTTTGGGATGGAGATAAGGGGGAACAGGGGAGAGCGGGGTAGGCCAGTAAGGAGGAGGTTTCAGTAGTCAAGGCAAGAGATGACCATGGCGTGAACAAGAGTTTTGGCTGAGAAGACAGAGAGAAAGGGGCGAATCCGAGCAATGTTTGTGGAGGGTGAAGTAACAGGACTTGGCAACAGAGTCGATGTAAGGTTTAAAGGAAAGGTGAGTATCGAAGATGAAGCCCAAGCTACAGGTTTGGGGAACGGGGTGGGTGGTGACCCCATCAATAAGGATGGACAGGTAAGAGGGGGAGGAAGGGTAGGGAGGAAAGATAAGGAGCTCAGTCTTAGCCATGTTGAACTCGAGCTGACGTTGGGACATCCAGGCGGAGATATCAGAGAGACAGTTGATGAGGCGAGCTTAGATGGGGTGAAGAGAGAGAGTTGAGTGTCATCAGCATAGAGGTGATATTGGAGGCCGTGGGAGGCAATGAGTTTGCCAAGGGACAGGTGGTAGATAGAGATAAATGCGATACAAGTCAGACTAATTGTCCATCAAGCCTGACATTCTGCCCTGGCCAGTGGCCATTCTTGATCATCCCAGAGAAGTACCACTACCCACCCAATAGGTCACAATGGAGAGATCCAATCCCTGCAGTTCACTCCAGCTCCCAACAATAAGAGGTCACATCCCCCAACCTGCTCCACCAATAACCATTAATGGACCTATTCTCCCAAGAATCTGTGTAATCCTTCTAAAAACCTAACTATGCTACTTACAGAAGAGGCCACCTGGAGGTCTTAACCACATTTCTTGACAACAAATCCCACGAGATAATTGTGGATTGCATGAAAAAAATACTTATGTTAAATCTGCTGCCAGTTGGTTTCATGCAGTATCCCCTAGTTCTAGAACTATTTGAGTGTGTAAAATAACTTCCTATTTACTTGTTCCATGCCACTCATGATTTTATAAATATCTAACAGATATTCCTTCTGTTGTCTCTTCTCCAAGCCTAAGAGCCTTAATCTATCGAGCCTCTCCTTGAACAGAAGCCATTCATACCCTTGATCATTTTTGTTAACTTTCGCTACCTTTTCCAGTTCTACTTTACTTATTTTTTTAATGGGGTTATTAGAACTGTACAAAATATTCAAAGTGTGGTTGCACCATGAGGGAGGGAGGAGACACTGGGAGTGACTGAAATGGTGTAGGAATGGGGGCTGAATGATGTGGAGAGAACTGTCAGGAGTGACTGGAATGACAAGGGACTACATTAAATGATAAGGTAGGGTGCCTGCTGCTGCAGCTGCTGGAATGATGGACTAAGTGAAATCACAGGGAGCATGGTAGGTGGAATGATGAGCATCTAGGTAAGGAAGCTGCCAGAGACAGCTGTAATTGAGGGACTAGGTGGAATGACAGAGGAGGCCACAGGAGCCGATGGAATGATGGGCTGAGTTGAACAATAGGAAAGTGACTTTTTGGAACTGGTGTAATGAATGGGGAGGACGTCAGCTGGAATGACTGACTGGCAGGCGTCATGGGGTGGGGGCAGTGTGGATGGCTGGCATGATGGAGAATTGGGTGGAATGATGGGGAGGGAGGTGGCTGGGAGCAACTGGAGTGACAGAAGACTAAGTGGAATGGCAGGAGGATTTATTTATTTTTATCGATTTTTATCCCGTCCCTCCTGAAAACAGCTCGGGGCGGCTAACAATTTTTAAACCTAAAAATACAATCATATAAAAATTTTAAACAATCCTAATAATATTAAAACCGAGTTAGGCACAAAAAACAATAAATAATGGTAGGGGGAGATTAAAAGGATGCTATAAGTGGCTAGAATGATGAGACATGGGTGGAACAACAGGTTGGAGACCACCAGATGCAGATGTCCTCTGTTATTCCAGCCACTGCAAATGACTTCTTTCCTGTCAGTCCACCTCCCTCCCCTCATTAGTCACTCTTGGTGGCCTTTTGTAAGAATTTCTGGGGGAAATTCCCAACCTAGGTTCAACTGACTGATGTCCCGTTAGACCATTCCTCACACAGGAAATCCTCTGAGTCAGACGTTTTAAAGTAAATAAGTTTTACTAAAAAGAATTATCTTAATCATACAAACAGACAAGGAATAATATAATGCTTGGAACAAAAGATGACTTGGATGTACAGGTAAGTAGATGAGAAACAAAATCTAGTAGTACATTAGATGGTCAAGTTAGTATCTGTAATTATTTGAGACAGTGCAGTGAAAAAAGATGTTGCATAAATGTCCCCTCTAGTCCTAGGTAAAGATATGATAAACTAAAGTAAACCTTCTCAAAAGAATGGCCAGTTCCCCTGAAGTGGGTTAACTTACCCTCTGGAAGAAAACATGAATGAGAGCAAGAAACAGTCTGCTATCAAATACTCTGTGTCAAATGGCGGGGTGGCCCTCAGGACCAAGTTCTGGGGTGTTGTGCTGCGCAGCTAGCTAGCTTTCAATTTAGGGCATTTTTATAGACCACATAAGTTACTGGATTCACAGATATGGTGAGTCCCATGATTATTCAATATGACTATCATGACTACAATACATGCAATGCTATTTATTACTCTTCTTGTGCATGTTTCTGTTGGGCATCATCATTTTCAAGCTTTGTAGCATTGTCACCAAGGGCTAGTGCTGATGCCATGAACAGGCTGAGAAATGCCTTGCTAGGGAATTATTTATGTACTTCTTGACATTTAATATATTGCTTGTTATCAAATGTCTATACTGGCTAGAATTGTCTAGAATTGTAGTGCATAACACTTCAAATACTGTCAATTGAAATTACTAGAAATTCTTTATAGTAAGATTAATAAAAACTGATAAAGGTGGATAAAATGTTTGGGCTTAGCCACACTAGGCGTTTTCCCCAAGGAAACTTTTCTTTAACCCTAGAAATGTGCACAATTAGTTCCCCCAGGGTGACTTGCAAATTATTCTCCTTTGCATCAGAGGGTGTTTAATTGCCGAACCACTCACTTGTATTGGTGCATGGGGAGATGTGCTCCAGTGAACCACGCACTGGCACCTGTGGCCATACATGGAGCACTCTGGGAAAATCTGGAGTGCCCCGTGTGCTGCATGGAGCAGTCATGCAGGGAGCTGCCCCTGTAAAGCACTCCTCACCCATTTCCTGTGTGGGGACACCCCCACCAATCCCATGCAGTGGCCATGGACCCCCCTCCCTGCCACTCGTTTAAAAACACAGAGCTAAGTTCTGAACCATGGGGTGGGAGCCAGTACCCTAGAATGCTAATGCTGTGTTACTTTTAGTATCTGGAGTAGTTTGTCTCATGTGACCAAGTCCTTAATGACCTTATTGAAAGACCAGACCAAACTAAGCATGTTTATGTTAGGAAAAGATAATAAGCCCTAATCCTTTAAAGATTTACACATCCGCTAAACTTTACTTTTTTGTGTAGTCTCATTGATGATGATTGGAACAGCACTTCTTTGGTGATAGTTTCTACAGATTAAGTCAATGAAACAGATTAAGACAATAGCTTATTAAATCCTGGCTGTCTCCACCTGGAGTTAGTTGCTTGCTGCACTGTGACGCATTTGCCACCTACTTTGCAGACACAGTCGCTCGCATTTGGCTCAACTTGGGTACTGCTAGTTTGAGTGCAGAATCAGAGTTTGGGGTTGAGGAGGCCCCATCTTGTCCAGTTTACTTGGATCAACCTCAATTAATCTTACCCATCGATGCAGAGGATGTGTTTTTTGGAGGGGTGCTGGCAAACAGTTGTGAATTAGATCCATGCCCATCCTGGCTGGTGAAAGCCAGGGGCATTGCTGGCTGGGATTGTCAATGCTTCCCTTAGGGAGGGCAGGGTACCTGATCGTCTCAAGACTGCGGTTGTCTGCCCCCTGCTCAAGAAACCATCTCTTGATGTTGACACCCACCAGCTATTGCCCTATCTCTAACCTTCCCTTTTTAGGCAAGCATATTGAGTGGATGCTTGCCCTGCGGCTGCATGTGCATCTTGATGCTATTGGTTTCCTGGACTCGCGTCAGTCAGGTTTTTGTCCTGGGCATGACACTTGAGACTGCGCTTGTAGGCTTTGTTGACCATCTCTGCTTGAAAATCAACAGGGGGATTTGCACCCTGTTGATTTTATTAGATCTTTCAACAGCCTTTGATACTGTTGACCATGGGGGGGGGGGGGGGCAGCTGCAGGATCTGGAAGGGGTGTGCGGGACCGCTCGAGTGGTTCTGCTCGGTTCTGGCTGGGAGAACCCAGAGGGTGGTGATGGGCAGTGGCTCTTCATCCCCTTGGGAGCTCCTTTGTGGGGGTCCCACTGGGTTGCATCTTGTCTCCACTCCTGTTCAATGTGTATCTGAGGCCCTGGAATGAAGTGCCATCAATATGCTGATGACACCCAGCTCTTTCTCTCCTTTTCATTCGACCCAGGTCCTGCAGTTTCAGTGCTTACCCAGTGTCTAGATGCCACTGGGGACTGGATGTGGGCGAGCTGACTGAGGCTGAATCCAGACAAGGCCGAGGTTATAATGGTTGGCCAGCCATGTGACCTGGGAGATGTAGGGACTCCTGTTACTGATGGGGTCCAACCTTGTTTGGTCACCCAGGTGCGCAGGCTTGGAGTGCTGTTGGATCCACTACTGCACATGGATTGTCAGGTTGTGGCGGTGGTCAAGACTGCCTTTCACCAATTACATCTGGTGAGAAGGCTGCAACTATTATCAGATTTGGATTTAGCCACTGTCATCTATGCTGTTGTAACCTTGAGGCTGGACCACTGCAGTGCGCTCTACATGGGGCTGCCCTTGAAGACTGTTCAGAAACTGCAGGTGGTGTAGAATGCGGTGGCCCACCTTCTCTTGCGGATGGGTTGCTGGAAGCACATTACACCGGTGCTTCAAAGTCTGCGCTGGCTGCCAATAGATTTCTGGACACAATTCAAGGTGCTGGTTTTAACCTGTAAAGCCCTAAATGGCTTGGGCCTCAGGTATCTGAAAGACCGCCTCCTCCCTCATGGTCCCTCATGGCCCCTGAGGTCAGCCAGGGGTGCCCTCTTGCAGGTGCCATCTCTCTGAGATCTTTTTACAGCTCGGGTGCGCAGGGAGGTGTTCTCAGTAGCTGCACTGCAATTATGAAACTTCCTATCCTGAAGGTACACCTAAGCTCAAGCCTGTTCATCTTCTGGAAACAATGTAAGACTTTTCTATTTGGGCAGGCATTTGGCAGGCAGGGATAGGGTTGGATGGGATAGGGTGGGGGAGGGCTGGGTGGGGCATTAAATATTTATAAATTATATTATTTCTCAGTTGCTGTCCCAGTGCTGTGGAACTCCCTTCACCCAGAGGCCTTCTTCTCCCTCACTTCCGCCGGAATAAGCAGAGGCCCTGCCTCTCCCTCATTCTGTGGGTGCCCCCCTCTGCCTGTCAGTCTCTCGGCCAGGGGAAATGAGGGAGAGGCGGGGCCTCTGCCTCTAGCTCTCTCATTTCCCCTGGCCAAAACTGTGCCAGGCAGCGGGGGGGGGGAGGCTCGGAGTGTGCGAGAGACAGGGCCTCTGCCTCTCCCTCATTCCTGCTGCCCCCCGCCCGACCTGATTAAAAATAAATAAATGAATTACAAAGCCCCCAAACCCACGGGGCCCCCCCAAGCACAGGGCCCTGATTGTGAGAAGGGGCAAACAACAGTTCCCTGTTTACTTTCTTCATGCCACTCATGAGTTTATAAACTTCTATTGTATCCTCCCCTTAATCGCCTCTTCTCCAAACTAGACAGCCTCAACGTGTTGAGCCTCTCCTCATATGGAATTTAATTAATCCCTCCTATCATCCTTGTTGTCCTTCTCTGAACCTTTTCCAGTTCTATTATATCTTTCTTGAGATGGGGCAACTAAAACTGTACACAATATTTTCAGGCAGCAGCAGCTGCCTGAATACTTAAATGTACAGCCACTCTTCATTATAAACAGGCGAATGCTGAAGCCCNAGAGACAAGGGGTCTAACATTCATGAAGATGCGAGGTCTCAAGTGCACGTACTTGGCTTGGTTACGATGAGAATGACAGCAGGCAGGTCCATGTTGCAAGGATAAGGGTAAACCAATTGTAGGTATAGGAATAGTGGCTCAGCAGGATAAAGAGTCAGACAGAACAGAGCGAAAGAGGTGAGTTTTAAGGAGAGATTTGAAGACATACTCTGCAAAGCAGCCCCAGCAGAGCCACAGCTGCCCAGAGTGCACCCTTGCCTCCCCCCCTGCCTGACTGTGAGCAGAGGGGTGAAGACACTTGGGAGGGCTCTGTTCCCCCTCTGCAACTACCACCGCCACTGTTGGTGATCTTGCCCTCTGGGATACGTTGAGAGGGGGTGGACCAGGAATATCCTATACCTGGGGCCGCCCTTAGAAGAGCAGCTCCAGCCGACACCACGCGGGGCGAAGGGCCATGGGGAGGGATTGTGGGGCGGGGTGTTACATTTGTTGTGTGGGGAATTGTGAGTGTGTGTGGGGGGGTAAAATTTGGGTAGTGAGTTGGGTGGCTTGGGGTTGGTCGTGGGGGGGTTAGCAAGGGGGGTTTGAAGTATGCTATTGGGGTGATTTTTGGGGTGGTGGTGGGATTGGTGGCCTCCCTCTGGAGGCAGGAGAGGGAGGTGGAGGGGTGGTGTGGAGGGGAACCCCTGGTGTGAGCGGGGGTGACCCTCCGGGGGGGGAGGGTTGCCTGCCGGTGGCAAAGGTGGGCAGAGGGTGAGTTGGGGGTGGGGTCCCTCTTGCTGACCTGTCAGGGCAGCCTATGGAGGGTGGGTGTCTAATGGGGTTCTCTGAGGATGGGAGGGCTTCCACAACCATCGGGGTTGTTGTAGGTAGGGGGAGAAATGGTCCAAAGGGGAGGTGTGTTCCATCAATGAGGAGGGAGCGGTGCCTTGTACCCGTTCCCCTCTCAACCCCCCCACGCGGGTAGGTTGTGGGTCGAGGCTCAGGAGGCCCCAGGCCTTGGTTTGGTGCAGCTGAACGTGAGGTCGGTTGTGAATACGTCATCTACCGTCCAGGAGTTAATTCCAGCGTGGGATGCCGACCTAGTGTGTATTACGGAGACCTGGCTGGACAATGAATCAGGCCCTATTCTGGCCGACCTTGTTCCAGTTGTGTTCCCTGTACAGCATCAGACTCGGCTAGAGGGAGTGGGGGGGGCGGTGTAGCCATTGTTTTCAAGGAGGCATTGTCTTTTAGGAGATATCCGGTGCAGGCTCCACCAGTTGTTGAGTGTCTCCATCTTGTGCTGGATTTGGCCAAGGACAGATTAGGAGTGCTGCTGATGTACTGTGCACCCAACTGCTCGGTGGCATCCCTACATGCTCTTGCTGATCTGGTGTCAGACGTGATCCTCCAGACCCCTAGATTAGTGGTCCTGGGTGATTTTAACATCCATGCTGACACTGATCTTAGAGGAGCGAGGCATGAGTTCATGGCCTCCATGACAACCATGGGCCTGTCCCAAGTCATCTGTGATCCCACGCATGAGGAGGGACATACGCTGGATTTGGTTTTCTGCACTGGCCTTCAGTCGGGGGGTCAGTTAGTAGGCGTTAGGGGCGTGGAGCCTTTGTCATGGTCTGACCATTACCTCCTTAAGGCATGCATCCTGGCGCATGTCAGCCCCTGACAGGGTGCGGGACCTATTAGATTGGTCACACCCGGAGACTTATGGACCCAGATCGGTTCGCAATGCTCTGGGGGAGTTTCCCCTGGATCTTGACACCCGCTCTGCCGATGATCTCGTAGCCTTCTGGAACACCTTGTTGGCTGAGACCATTGACAGAGTGGCTCCTAGGCGTCCGCTGCCCTCCCGAGTCTCCCACAGGTCTCCTTGGTTTACTGAGGGCCTGCGGTGTTTGAAGCAGGAGAGTAGGTGGTTAGAGTGACGGTGGCGACGGACTCGCGACGAATATGATCGATCACAGTATAAGAGCAGTTTAAAGGCCTATGCGGTGGCGGTGCAGGCAGCAAAGAATCAGTTCTATGCTGCCCTCATTGCATCTGCAAAGTCACATCCAGCTGAGCTTTTCTGGGTGGTGAAAGGCTTGGTCAGTCCTGCCTGCCTCTACCTGGACCTGGAGAAATCCTGTGACCGGTTTATTGAGTAATTTGTAGATAAGATCGCTCACATCCGCCACGATTTCGGTACCACAGTTATTGCAGAGGATCATCTTGGGGCTATGGATGCCCCGTCCTGTCCTGTTTTGTGGGATCAGTTTCAGATGGTGTCGCCTGCCAGTGTGGAGTCCTTCTTGGGATCTGTTTGTGCCACTACTTGTGAACAAGATCCATGCCCGTCCTGGTTGGTGAAAGCCAGCCAGGAGAGGTTACAGCTGTTGCTGGCTGGGGTGGTTAGTGCCTTCCTTTGGGAGGGCAGGGTGCCTGATTGCCTGAAAGAGGCTGTGGTTAGGCCCCTGCTCAAGAAACCATTTCTTGATGCTGATGCTCCTGTCAGTTATCGGCCGATCTCTAACCTCCCCTTTTTAGGGAAGGTTATTGAATGGGCTGTGGCATAGCAGCTCCAGGAACATCTGGACTGCACCACTTTCCTTGACCCCTTTCAGTCTGGTTTTTGGCCTGGGTATGGTTCGGAGACTGCATTGGTGGCCTTGGTTGATGATCTCCATCTGGCATTGAACCAGAGTTGTCAGACATTATTGGTCCTACTAGACCTTTTGGCTACATTCAACACAGTTGACCATGAGGTGTTGGTGACTCACCTGCGGGACCATGCCGGGATTGACGGAATGGTCTTGGACTGGTTTCATTCGTTCCTGGCCAGGAGAACTCACCGGGTAGTCTTGGGGGAGTGTGCATCTTCTCCCTGGGACCTCACTTGTGGAGTCCCGCAGGGTGCCATTCTGTCCCCCCTCTTGTTTAACATCTATATGCAGCCGCTAGGGGAGATCGTGAGAGGATTTCAAGGCATGCAGTTTCCTCAGTATGCTGATGACACTCCGCTCTACCTCTTTTTCCATCAGTCCAGGCCATGCAGTCTCCTTATTTTCCCAGTGCCTGTCAGCTGTGGGGGCTTGAATGAGGTTGAGCCATCTCCAATTGAATCCTGACAAGACGGAGGTGATGTTGGTGGACGAGGACTTGGGGGGCCTGGGGGTGGCTTGAATCTCCTCTTCTTGGGGGCGGGGCTTCGCCCTCCCATGGTGTCTCAAGTGTGCTGGGTGTGCTCCTTGATTCACAGCTCAGCTTGGAATCTTAGGTTGTGGTTGTAGCAGGGAGTGTGTTTCGGCAGTTACATCTTGTCCAGCGGCTTCGGCCATATCTCTCAGACTCTGACCTCGCCTCTGTCATCCATGCCTTCATCACCTCGAGGCTGGATCACTGCAATGCGCTCTATATGGGGCTGCCTGAGAAGTTGGTCCGGAGGCTGCAGCTGGTGCAAAATGCCACAGGGAGCACCTGACACCTGTGTTCTGGGCTCTGCACTGGCTACCTATAAAGCACTGGGCTAAGTTCAAGGTGCTGGTTTTAAGCTTTAAAGCCCTTCACGGCCTGGGCCCCACTTATCTGTGGGACCACCTCACTCTCCATGTGCCTCTGCACCCTCTGAAATCGTCCGGGCGAGGTGGGTGGCCACCGATGTTAGATCTTTTTCAATGGCTGCCCCTATGCTGTGGAACTCGCTCCCGGAGGATGCTCGGTTGGCCCCCACTCTCCGGTCATTTCGACGTTTATGTAAGACCTGGCTGTTCTGCCAGGCTTTCAGCGAGAGTGGTGAGGGGCTTGGGGGGTTTGTTTCCTTGCATATGGGATAAAATTTTAATTTTAAAAATTGTTATATTGTTTTATCTCTGTTCTTCACCACCCCAGGCTGCCCTGTGGGCAGGAGGGGCAGGATAGAAATTTTTTATAAAGAATTTTTTAAAAAAATATTAATGTGGGAGTACATATGTGATGAATTGGAAATGCAGTAATGTTACGGATAGCATGTACAGATTAAAAATGAATTTTTGATTATGCTAAAACCATTCAGTGTTACTTAAACAGTTTCCCCTGTCCCTTGTCTTGCAACCTCCTTCTCCAATTTAAAGAAATTTGGATGTGCTGAACGTTCTTATTTATTTATTTTTTATTTTTGACTATTCACTAAAATGAATTGAAATTGCACTATGTTCTCCACTTAGATCAGGAACTGTTTCTTTGAGCTTCTAAATTCTCTCAAACACTCTTTAAATCTCTAGTTATTCCTGCCCAGACACTTCAGTAATGACCAAACTACATAAATTCTGCAAGACCCTTAGGTGAGGGTTGGGGGATAGGGTGGGTGGTTAGGGTATATGTTGATGGGGCTGGGGGGGAGGATTGAGGGGAACCTGACTCCTCACCTGCATATGTGAGGGATGAAGGGGGACTGGATTGGGGAGGGTTGGGCACGTCTGTCCCCCCCCAGTGAGAGGGGGGTTTGACCCAATAGGGGTGGGGGGGTGCTAGTCTCTCTGTGAGAGGGGGGGGACCAGGGGAGGAGGATCTCCCCTGCTGCCAGTGCAGGACAGCTGGAGGG
>QEPC01012585.1:303972-341106 GCA_003113815.1 Sphenodon punctatus | reverse complement strand
GGGGATGCCCCCCCCCCCCCCCAAAACGTTCCAACAAGACAGGCCCATGCAGGCCGTTTCGTTTAAAAGCTGTGTGTGTGTGTGTGTGTGTGAGGACTAGAATGATGCTTTTAGCCATATAAAGATCCAATATGCTGCCCACCCCTGATGTTGTCACTATTGGTGACCTTTTTTTACTACAGCCCCACAAGGGTACATTGTTTTATCCCCCTTATGCAACAATTTAGATACTTGAGTAAATCTCTTCCTAATTTTAAATATTTCTGGAACTGTGGTACAGAATGGAGAGCTGGTGCATGTTAAGTACATTAACACTATAGATTAAAGCTCTCGTGTCTTAAGCTTTGAGAGATTCCGTTGTTATAAATTAATGCCAACAATCCAGTGTCCTTCGGTTCTTGTTCGTAGTTTATTTCAAAAGCTATTTAACCTATAAGTAAATCTTAAAAACAAAACAAGCTTGCTTGTCAAAGTGAAGTAAGAAATTCCACAAAGAAAGCGAGAGGATAGAAGGTATCTTTCTGAAGTATTGGTGTTTTGTTCTCAAGTTTCTAAATCTTACAGTATTGTAGGATCTTTCAAATGTGAAATGATGTCTTCCTAAGTCTGTAGCTAGCTCAGCTGCTACTGCTGAGTGGCAGGTTTTTTGGCGGGAGGGGGCGGCGGGACTAGTTTTGGACAGGGCACTGGTAAATAGTGATTTTTATCAATTTTTTTCCTGGGAAAATGGGAAAAATAACATTAAAAAGAAACTAATGAAAACTACTGAAAAATACCAATTTGGTGATAGTTCTGCAGTATGGGTGTTAACATGAAAGATTAGCCTGCTGGAGTCTGGGGTTGCTTCATGAAACCTGCGTGCAGCTGCCACTCGCAGGTTCCACACAGTGAACAAGGCAGACAGGTAGGCGTTCCTCCCTACTGCACTCCGCATCTCCTTCCCTCTCCACTACAGAGATTCATTCGCTTCCTAGACTATTCCAGGCACTCCGCCTGGGACTCTATGGTCCTGGTGGACTTGCGCATGTACGGATGCTGCATGCACCCTAACTGATGGGAGGTGGTCATGTGGGCGCAAATATGCCTGCATCAACCAGCATTCACCCACATTGCAGGCTCCACACTCGCTGGGACAATGCCATGAGTGCGGACTACAGGGCAGGTGAGTGCGAGTAAACATCTGGTGGCCATCTAATAGATCAGGTGGCCACCTATCCAGAGGAAGCTAATCTGGGCTACTGTCTTATCTGTTTTTCACTCTTAGCCTAACTTTAACAAAAGGAAATAAGGAAAGCTTTCCTAAGCAATTAAATGTATATGTCTGGTAAACAAAGAAGAGTTAGACCAAGGGGAGAAACGGGCACTCAAAAAAGACAAGGCCATTGCAGGAGGCTAAATGAGTTCTTTGCATCAGTCTTCACTTCTCAATATGAGAAGAGGCTCAATAGGCTGGAGAAGAAATGAGATGACCGGCTTTTCTTACATGGGACTCACCTACACGGGTCCACCCACCCCACATGTATTCAGATGCCCATCTGAAGGTGACCTGAGGGGAGGGCAAGTGCTCCTGTGACCTGCTCGCCCATGCACAGAACACACAGGGAAAATCCAAGATACTCCATGCGGGGCCGGCTAAACGGTGCGTAGGTTTGGGCGAACACCGACCACATGCCCGTCCATAGCCTTATAAATCCCCTCCTCCCACTCGCCAGAAGTGCATGGTCAGTCTGCAGCGATGCACACGGACCCACCTTCCAGCCAGTACTATAGAAGGGTACAAAATCATGAGTGGTGTGAAAAGTAAACTGGGAGCTGCTGTTTGCCCTCTCTAGTAATACTAGAACTAAGGGACTCACTGAAACTGGTAGAATATTTTAAATTAATAAAAGGAAATACTTTTTCACTCAGCATACAATTAACTTGTGAAACTTGTTGCCTGAGACTGCTGAAAAGGCTTAACTCAGTTTTAAAAAATGAATTTGAGGATACGTATTAGTATTTTAGTATTACCCACTGAGTTTACTTTCTTATTTGCACAACCATAAACTAATACCCAAATCTAGGTAATCATAATTTGAAAATGTAATCTGCTCTGGATTAATTAAACTGTTTTGATGATAGAAAGTATGCATGCCTTAAACTAGTCTTTCCCTGGGCAGTAAAAACTGGTAAAAAGTTTTTCTCAGGATGGCAAGAAGTCACATGTTGAAACTAAGAAGGGCCTGGTCAACTGTACTGCTTGTATTTATGCTGTAGGCAGTAGTGAAACTGTCTATTCTGTTTTATGCTGAACGCTGTGAGCAGCAAAAAGAAGCCCTGAAGAAATGCATATAATAAGGACCAAAAAGCAACAGCAAAATTCCATGCAAGCTGCCACTTCTTAAATTTCCTGAGCTATACTGTGGAATGTGGATCAGGAAGAGTTCGTTCTTCCTTATCACAGCCCAAAGGGTAATGGCACCCAGGTGCCTGCCTCTTATGCTTCAAGCTAGTTAAAGGAATAGGGAGACTGGTGTGTGTTCTTGCTAAAGTTAGACTTTTTTGTTCATTTTTAACTCTTCATTGTCTAATTTCTCTACTCTGGATAGTCCTCCATAGTGGGTGAAAACAAATGAGACAGTAGCCTGCAAGTCACCTGCCTATCAGTTAGGTGGCCGCCAGATGTTCGACCACTTTGCCTCGGGCAAGCACCTGGGTGCTATTGGATGCATTGGCCAGTGATGCAGTACAGGTTACTATTGCCCCACCCAGGGCACCTCCTTTCTGGTCAGCCTGTGGAGGTTAAGGTGAGGTCTGAGGATCAGGCCTGGAGGAGTGTGCTCACGCCCACCACCAAGCAGCTGATCTGACAGGCATGGAGAAGTGCTCACCTGGCTGCCAAACAGCTGATCAGAGAGGAGGGGATTCCTTCACTCCAGACCCCCCAATTGGCTGTTTGGCAGTCGGGGTGACATGCTCCTCCAGGCCTGATCCTCAGACCTCCCCCAATCAACTGCTTGATCGCTCTTTCCAGTGGCCCGGGCTGCCTGCACAGGCCACACTGTGGCAGAGTCCTGCCTCATGTGGACAGCTCCTCAGCCGACCGAGGGTGTGGAGGGACTTGTGACAGCAACCCTCCTGTCCAGATTTCCCAGGGGGGACTGCTTTTTTGGACTGCCCTCCCCACTGCCCCAAAGTGTGATGGCTCTGCAATGGCCCTCCCTGGGGCATGCAGGGGATTTGGCTCACCCCTTGTTTTCACCCAGTGTTTTCCCCTTCATAGACTCTTATTACGTGTCAAGATAAGTTAGTGGTAGCTCATCAGATGAAAGTAATTTCATACTAAATTGACATTTACTTTTGGTGTAATTGCTGATTAGGCAAATTGTCCAGACTCAGTAAGACAGTAGTAATCCAGGATTTTACACACCAGTAAATTTATACGTCCATGTCAGGGAAATCTTTTAGTAGTGAAATGAATATGATGAGAACAGACGAGCAGAGGCTTTGCAAATGAAAATCATGCATCTCCAGTCTACTAGAATTGTGTGAGTGGGTAGGAGTATTAGTTGATGTATTCTGTTTGAAGTTTCTATCACTAAAAGCCTTTGACAATGACCTTTGAAAAAAGCTGCTAAAGAAACTAGTCCTAAGGTTAAATGGTGACACCTAAAAAAGCAAAAAATTAGTAGGTATAAAGCTAACCTTGCATCTGAAAAATCTACCTAGCCTTGCGAGAGCTTCATTTCCAGCTTTTGTATTGAAGCTCATTCGAATGCTTATTAAAAATTATTTTAAACATTATCATGATATTCTTTTCCAGTAGATATGCAACATATTTTCTCAAGAAGAAGCCTTCCACAAAAAGAGAGAGCTTAAAGCCATCTACAGGGTGTAGGTTATTCACTAAGGAAAGCTGGGGCACATCTTTCTCATTTCAGAAGAGTGGCTAATAGTAACAAATGTTGATGTGTGGCTAGTTGATTCTTGTATTTAGTGTTGCTCACAACTTGCTTTTGTGTATCCTGTAGAACACAAAGTGATAATAGTGGGGCTTGACAATGCTGGGAAAACAACTATTCTTTACCAGTTGTAAGTATATGAACTAATTTTAAAAATCTGTTTTTTTCCTTTAGTTAGACTTTTTGTTTCTGGGACCTGAATGAAAATGTCAGGGAGCTTTAGAACCCCAGTATATCTAGAGAAGTAAGTTGTCTAGGATAACTAGTAACAGGTTTTATAGCTATGCTAATACGTGTTTCCGCATCTTAGAGTTGAGCTCCTGCATATCAAGAGACATAAGAAGCATGGAGTATTCTTAAGAATGAAAAAAATAAATCTTTTGTAGTTGAGAATTAATGGAAGTTTGAAATCCTTTCTGCCTATGAATGGGATGATTTGATCAAGTTAACTTCATGATTCTAAAGAAAACAAATATGCATGGGAAGTACAGTCAGCTGAGTTATTTTGAGAAAGAGAACCTTATGCTAAACCACCCCTGCTTAGTCACTGATGCAGCACCAGCAAACATCATGGTTCTTTGAGTACTACTTCAACATGTTTCCTGTCTCCTACAACAAATATATCTAGTTCTGAAGTCACTGTGGCCTTGTCCACTCACATAAGTCATCAGGAGAACAGCTAATGGGTATCCTCCCTCAGATGTGGAGAAAGGGGAGGGAGGGGCCTAGTTGGTATAGTGATATGGGGACCATATGTACACATAGGCCATAATGTTTCCCTAGAATGTTCCCAATACATTCCATTAACAAAAGAAAACAGTACTTTAAGGATGGTTTAGCTACACCCTGAAATGTGTTTTCAGTCATTCTTCTGAAAGCTGCTATGAAACGAGACAACCCTGTAGCTTTCAATGTGCCAACATTTTCAAACTATGTTAGCAGAGTTGCACAAGTACAGTCCATATTGATGAAGACTTAATTTAATCGCATCTCCTATGTTTTTGCATTCAAATGAATGTTTAGATGGCTATGAATTCAAACCGTTTTGTGTAAATTTAGATTCTGAACCCAGCTGGCATTTTATGGTTTTAAAAGGTTCACTTTCTACACCTGGTTTTTATTTTAAATTGGTACATCTTTGGGCATTTTCCCACATTACAAAATGCGCCTGATTTGCCTCTGCAAAAATCTCCCGGAGGCAAATCAAGTGTGGAGTTTGTAACATGGGAATACTAACCCGCCTGTTTTGGGTGGCAACCCTGTGGGAGATTCAGAACTGGGGCAAAGCCAGTATATCCTACTTTGCATTCCCAGCAGGATTGTTGCCAAAAAAAGTGGGTTAATATTCCTACGTTACAAACGCCACACCTGATTTGCCTCCTGGAGATTTCCGCAGAGGCAAGTCAGGCACATTTTGTAATGTAGGAAAGCTCCCAGAGTCCCATCTACAAAACGTTTCACTACATATGTATGCAACATCTTGCATCTTTAGCTGATTTAATAGCATAAAATGTGCCACAGTTGAATAAATGTTTTTCATAATAGCTTTTTAAAATTATTTATCTTGAATAAAAACTAAAATAAGCAGTTTTGCTATAGAAATCCATTTTGTGTCATTGCTTTTGGAAGCTAAAAAGATTTATTCTTGGTATGACAAATTTGTCACAATATAAAATGGATACCTAGTCTTCCAGATTTTGCTAAATTAATGATATATTGTTTCCCTTAGTTTAATGAATGAGGTGGTCCACACATCCCCTACTATAGGAAGTAATGTTGAAGAAATAGTAGTTAAAAACTCTCATTTCCTCATGTGGGATATTGGAGGACAGGAGTCATTACGGTCATCCTGGAATACCTATTATTCAAACACAGAGGTATGTTAAGCTGCACCCAAATTACAGAAGAAATGTAGAAATCTAAATTGATAGCATGGTGTTACAGTAATTAGTGATGGAAGAAAGTATCATTTGGAATATACCTGTGTGCAGGAAGTTAGGATATTATTTAATTAGAAAGTTTGTTTCACACCGATTGCTAAGGGTTCTGCAACAGCAGAAACCATTATACTAATTGAGAGAATGTATGCTGAAGTCTCTAATATTTATTTTATTTATTATCAAAATTGAATAACCTGCTCCCTCCTGCCAAGGCAACTCAGGGCAACATACAGTAAAATTATAAAAATAAATACAAATGCAATAAAAACATACAAAATACAGCAGTTGCAAAAAAACCCACCCCCTCCCCACCTCCACCACCAAAAGCCTGCCGGAATAACCAGGTTTTACATTGACACCTGAAAGAGAGGAGATTCAGGGACAATTGGACACCTGCCAGGAGGGAGTTGCACAAATGAGGTACCACAGCTGAGAACGTCTTCTCCAGTGTGGCCCCCTGCCAAACATGAGGGACCTCCAAAAAGGTGCCCCTGCAGAGGCTGCTCCAAGACTGGGGGGGGGGGGGAAACGGCAGGGGCAGGAGGGATGTTGAGGCAATCCCACAGGTAGACTGGGCCACAGCCATGTAGGGCTTTATAGGTAAGCACCAACACCTTGAATCGGACCTGGAAGGCGGTAAGCAGCAAACGGAGCACCGGTGTTATGTGTTTCCCAGTAACCTGTCCCCATAAGGAGGCTAGCCGCCGCATTCTGCACAAGCTCCAGCCTCCAAACGGTCACCAAGGGTAGCCCCACGTAGAGCATGTTACAGTAATCAAGCCTCAAGGTGATGAGCATGGATGATGGTGGCCAGGCCACAGTCCAACATATACGGCCGCAGCCGTTGTGACAGATGTAATTTACAAAACACGTTCCTTGCCACAGCTGCCATCTGGACATCCAGGTGGAGCTGCACATCAAGGAGCATGCCCAGACTGCGAACCTGTGTAACCAAGGCCAGGCACACCCCATCAATGATGGGTGCCTCCACACGATGCAGTAAGGTTTCTTTATCCTTTAAGAAAACTGTGTATGTGTAAAACTTGGTTCATCCTGATGTCTAGGTACCCCAAATTAATATTAAGGCAACTAATAAGAAGTAGTGACCAAAGCATTTTGCTAGGCAACACTGTACAAAAAGGCTCAGCTGCAACTGCTTTTATCCAAGGGACAAAAGTCATTCCTGTTCAGCAGGGAACATGGTATAGTAATAAAGTTTGAAAGGTAAAAACACACCTGACGGCAGCACAGAAATCCATGGCAGACACAGTCCGGGCTGTTTCAGGGCACTGAACGTACGTGCCTGCTGCTGGGCTACCACCCGCGCAGCGTGGGGAGGCCCTGCCCCACACCTCACAGTGTGGGGCTGGGCTACCACCCGCGCAGCGTGGGGAGGCCCTGCCCCACACCTCTCCCAGTGTGGGAGTTCAAATGGAACTCTTATCAGGTGTATTTTGAATGTATAATTTGTAACAAATGACAGTAAACTTTTAGGATTCATCAGAGGTTATACATAATGGCATGGGTAACAGCAACAGAATTTAGCCAGAATGTATGGGTATTCATTAGTTTGAGAAGGCCTGAAATTTCTTCAATTAGTAGGTTTAGCTTTTATCAAAACAGATACTTAAGTTCAACGCTTATTATTACTATAAGTACATTTTCTATAAGATTTCTATAATAAGCGCAACTGCATATGTTGTGCTTAAGTATTTTATACTAGGACCTTCATAGAACATAATAAATGTATATGCTAGGGGCAGGCAAAGTTCAGCTAAGAAGCCTTATAAGGCTTTTGGACAGTTCAAGTGCAACTCTTGGACAGAGCTGGTCATTGTACAGGACATTGCTGAGTCTTGACTGTTTCTCAGAATCTCAGCAGCCAGGACTCCAGAGCAGTCAAAAAGTAAGAGAGGTTTTTGGGTGCACATGTGTCTTGTAGCTCTCGGTCATGTGAAGATTCTGGTATGGCTCAGGGGCGTTGGAACTTTGCCAGGCCTGGTATAGACAGGACATAAAGCACTCTAAATAGGAATATTATCTAAGGGTAATACTTTCTGCCCTCCTCTGGAATTGGAGATATGATAAAAATGACCATACTTAAAGAACTTCTCAACTCAGTGTGGCTGGAAAATTCTCTTGCCTACCAATATTTTCTGTTTCAGATTTATTATTTTCTTTATTTTGAGCTTTCTGCTTGAGCTTCTGTATCTGATTTCTTCTCCCCCTCCTCCCCCCCAGTTCATCATTCTTGTAGTAGACAGCATTGACAGAGAACGACTATCTATCACAAAAGAAGAACTCTACAGAATGTTGGCACATGAGGTATTTGTGTAATTTCAAGTACCCTATCCCTCTTTTTATGTTCTCCCATTTGTTCTTACAGCCAGAGCTGAATTTTGTACTTTTTTTAATTAATTTTTTTCAAGAGACTTGGTATATTTTAAGTTGCACGTTTTTATCTTGCTCAGCTAGCTTGTGTTTTTGTTAATGTAAAGACTGCATCTGTAGTGTTTAAAAATGCAGTTAGCCTTTTTAGGGTATGCTTCTTCTCATCTTACTAGTTTTTGGCAGTAAAACTAAGGGTAATTTCAGATGTGCTCGGCCTCCAGGCTCAACATGCTGAAACCCAGACTGGAATCTGTCTCTGATCCCAGTCCGTGATGAAGCCGGCAATCCTTTAGATATGCCGGCCCCATCACTCTATGGGAACTGGGAGGGGGGCAGGGCCGAGCAGTACAACGTGTGGCCTCTCGACCCCGCCCCCTGCGCTCCCATGACTGCCCGCCCTAGCAGAGACGGGCAGGCGCAGCCACCAATTAGGCCACTGCACCCGATCCCGTCCCGTGGTTGGGACCTGATTCTGGGACAGGGCTGGGTAATAGTCGTTACCCAAGGCCATTCCCAGCCCTGTCCCGGATCGTTGCCAAACTAACCATGGTTCTATAGGTGAGGCCGGCCTCACCTCCAGAACTATGGTCAATTTGATCCTGGCCGGGTGTTCACTGTGGTGAACATCTGGCCGGGAGCAAACGGACGTTCCTGAGATCGCTGCCACCACACCAGATCCACTGTGGTTCAGTGTGGTTAGCAGCAATTTCGTAATGTCTGAAAATACCCAATGTATAGTGCGTATGACTTAGCAAGCGTTTAAGAGTTAGAACTACATCCATGAGTTGGAATGATTCCAGTAGAATTTGACTTGATAGAAAATGCATCCCTCTTTAAAAACTAGACTACCAGCCCAAATGCAAAACTTGCCACATATCTAATCACTTTTTATGGTAAATAATATAATATTGAAGTATAGTATATAGAATCACAAATCTGAAAGAGGTCTAAATGGTTTAGTCCAGCCACCTTAATGGGTATAAGAACTTCTTCTATTTGATTTAGTAAACTTCAAGATGACAAAACAAGTAAACAGAAAAAATCTTACTTGCCCCTAGATGAAATCAACTGCTGTTTCATCTATTGTCTGAATTTCTATGTTTGGTCTCGCTTCTGAGGCAGGAGGTGGGGAATATAATGTTGTGTATATCCCTGCCCAGGGATATTTTTCTGCTAGGAAGGGGAATCCAACAACAAATTTTAAATATTTTATTTATTTATTTTACTAGTTTTATACCCCACCCCCTCCTGCTCGAGAGAGGTTCGCTAAATCTGGTAGATTTGCTTAATGAAGATTATTCAATAACATTAGCACGGCTTGTTAAGTGTTCCAATCTGGGTTGATGTGTTTCCTCTACCGAGTTCAGAATATTCAGACAATAGCAATTAGCCGAATAACCTTATCTGCCATATGAATTTTAGTAGTCCTTTGTGTTAATTATCACATGAGCAATTTGGGAACCCCAAAAGATGAGGCAAAGCGTAATTGAATGCCAACAAAATCAAAGTTCAGAAGAACTTCTTTTTAAAGGAATTAAACTTCAGTCTTTTATGATGCAATAAGTCTTTCAGAATGATACTATATAATTACTTTAACATGATCTTATTATAGCTGTTGGAAAACACAGATTATGTTTTATGGCAAATAGATTTTTATTGTGACATTATCAAAAGTATTCTGAATATTTACCATTGCTTCCAGGATTTGCGGAAGGCTGCAGTTCTCATCTTTGCAAATAAGCAGGATATGAAAGGTTGTATGACAGCAGCTGAAATCTCCAAATACCTCGCCCTTAGTTCCATAAAGGATCATCCATGGCACATCCAGTCCTGCTGTGCTCTAACAGGAGAAGGGTAGGTATTTTGTGTGTGTGTGAGTGAAAATAGAATCAATGACCAAGAAATCCAACAGAACTAGTCTGATTTCTGTAGCTGATCTTTCTGCATTCACCTTTACAGACAAAATAAATGTTCATTTTTCCCCCTGGTTTTCAGGGTCTCAAAACCCTCCACATCTTTAATACAATGGGTGTCTTCAGATGGATTTGGTGGTGCCCCCCTGCATCTGCCTACTCCCAGACCCTGCGCAGAATATCATGTCTAGGGTGTGTCCTCCAACATGTGTGGGGCCCACCATTCTCTGAGACAGGCCCATAGTTGCCATGGCGGCCATGAACTCACACTTTGCCCCTCCAAGACTGGCGTCGGCATGGATGTTAAAGTCCCCCAGGACTATCGCCCTGGGGGACTGAAAGACCACCTCCGACACCAGCTCAGTCAGTGCGGGTAGGGAAACTGCCGTACAGGTGGGTGCCCGGTATATCAGCAGTATACCTAATCTGTCTCCGACCAAATCCAACACCAGATGGAGGCCCTCTATCCCCATGATAGGTTGCACAGGAAATCTCCTCTGACACTGTATTCTTGAAAACAATGGCTACACTCCCCCACCTCACCCCCGGCCCTCCAGATGCTGCTGGTGCTGTACGGAGTACCCAGCCAGAACAAGGTCAGTCAATATAGGCCCCGACTCGGTGTCCAGCCAGGTCTCTGTAATACATGGTTGGCCGCCTGGTCCAGGATCCTCTCCCGGACCGTAGTTGACTTATAGGCCACCGACCTCGCATTTACCAGCAGCAGACTCCCAATCACATCGCCACCTGCTTGGGGGCCATTGAACAGGACAGGTATAAAACATCTGTCCTGTCTCACAGGTCTAACTCGCCTCCCAGAAGGACCATAGTCCTTCCTGGCCATCCTGCCAGCCTCCTGAGAGAGATCGCCACCTGCAAATACATCCCCTACCCTCCTCTTACAGGAAGGTAACACCTTTCCCCCCCCCCCCGTCCCCTTGCCTCCCTCCCACACAAAACAGATAAGCCATCCCCCACCACCACCCCAATTTCACTAAAACTATACCCCCTGCCTGCTGTTAATGGCCTTCCGGTCCCACTAAGGGCCACACCTAAGGGCCCTTTAGTGCAGCCGTTATGCACACTGCCTATGGCGTGTGCCTATGGCACTGCTGGACAGCAGGCCGCTTTTGTTCGAGCTGGGCCCAGAAGTCCTGGCTGTGTGCCCTGCCCCCCCCCCAGCAGGGGAAGGGGGGGATGGTACCTGGGGGACAGGTAGCATGGCTCCTTGAAGAGGTGACCAGGGTCCAGTGGCAGCGGTGGCGGCAGCAGGTGAGCTGCTAGAGGATGGTAACAGCGGCATATTCTGGGCCGGGCAGCAGGCCGCTTTTGGCTGGGCCTGGAAGCCCTGGCTGTGTGACCTGGCCACGCCCCCCTCCAAGCGGGGAGGGGGGAGATGGTACCTGGGGGGCAGGCAACACAGCTCCTCAAAGAGGCAGCCGGGGTTCAGTGGTGGTGGCAGCAATGTCGGTGGTGGCAGCAGCGGCAGCCGGTGAGCTGCTTAGGTGATGGTGGCAGCGGATTTAAAACATAAATAAAAGGAAGTGCTTTTTCACTCAATGCATAATTAACTTTTGGAATCTGTTGCCAGAGGATGTTGTCAAGGCAGTAGTATAGCTGGGTTTAAAAAGGGACTGGATAAGTTCTGAGGCCACTTTCAGAACTCCCCACCCCCTGCATATTCTGGCTGCAGGAGGTAATGTGCAGCCAGGATATGCATGGGGTGCTGCCAGTCTAAAAGCCCCCCCCCCCCCAGCGGTTTTGCCAGCAAACACCCACAGAGATACAGAGAAGGATTTCCTGCTCTGTATCTCTGTGGTTGTTTGCTGGCAAAGCTGTACAAGGGAGCTTTCATACTGGCTGAACCCCACGCATATCCTGGTTGCGTATTCCCTCCCACAGCCAGAATATGTGCCGGGGGGCGGGGTCTGAAAGTGGCCTTACGGAGTAGGTCCATTAATGGCTATTAACCAAGTAGCTTACGGGATTAACTTCTTACTGTCGGGAGCTGGGAGTGAACAACGGGGAATGTATTGCCCATTGTGACTGTTGGTTCTTCTCCCATGCGATCAAGATTGGTCACTATCAGAGGACAGGATTCTGGGTTTGATGGACCGTTGGTCTGACTCAGTATGGCACTACTTAACTTCTTAACAGCAAGAAGTTCTCTGCACTGTGGGTCTCAGTCTGCTCATTTTGCCTGTTGACTTGTTATACTCATTCCTACTTTCACCCTGTCTTGTATGGTCCATTTCAAAAGGCTGGTCTGCCTCCACGCTGTTCATCAAGGAAACTGTATCAGAGTAAAGAACCTTGTCCTAAAGATGTGGTTTTTAACATCTCTATAGAGGTTACTCGTAAAATACTTTCTCTTTAGGCCAGGACCTCTTCATTTGCTTAATGTGCAGCTCTGTTATCTTTCTTTAGTAACACTTTGAGAAAATCATTCAAAGATCGGGAGAAATGTACAGTTCAAAGTTGTACAAACACTGTACAACAGACACAAGAAACAAAACCTAATTGTTACTAGTGTTGAAACTTTTCCCTATACTTGCTGAAAAGCCAAAGCAATAACTTTGGCATAAAGATACATAAAACTAAGATTTCCTCTGATCTGGTTATTTCACAGACCAAAAACACTCTTGATCCATCTGATTTAGATATTAACTGGATTTGAAAAAAGTCCAAGGCTTTCTTAAAGTGCTGTAAAACGCCACCTAAACTTTATATTGGAAAATTCAATTTCTTTCAGCAATAGAGTACTGTGTGATGATGATGGTGTCTTGCAGTAGAAAAACAACAAACCCCCAAAATTCTTGATTCTGTGAAGCATGTCTTTTTTAAGTTTAGCTGAGAATTTCCTGTGAAGCACATGGTGGTTTGCATGTCCACAATTTTGCCTCTGTTGTATACAATGGGAAGGATGACCAGCGCAAGTTCTCCTAGTCTGGATATTTATTTCTGAGTTTGACATCACCTTTTCTTTCTAGTTAAAGAGAAAATATAAGAAGAATAATTATTATTAATTATTTATATAGCACCACAAGTGTACCTGGCACTTGCACAATCAGTAGTTAGACACATCCCTACCCCCAAAGGGCTTGCAATCTATGGACGTTTTCAGACAAGACACTCCCCACCCACCTTCCACCCTCTATACATGTTACAGGACACCCATAGAGCAACACTGCAGCCCTTCAACATGTATAGTGGGTGAAGAGTGTCTTGTCTGAAAACACCCTATGATTGTAAGGTTTTAAGGCAGTGTGGTGAGCAGCTTAAGATCTTGATTTGGATATGCAGAAACTAACACGTAGGTCAATGTGTTTGTTTTTTGTATATTTGGGCTAATGATATACTAAAATATCAGCCTATTATCTATATTAGGAACCAATATTTAACACTTAAAATGTGTACAAGATATATGGATAACCTGATCTGTTTCCACAGGAAACATTTTTCTACCTTTCTTTTGAGGAAAGAGCTCCATGATTTGTTTTTATTTGTTTAGATTTATCCGCCACCCTTCCTGCAAAGGTTCAGGGTGGCTCACAACTAATAAACCAATAACAAAACTTTAAACAATAAAACCTCCCACCTACCCACTCAAAGCTTCCACCACCCCCATAACCCTACCCAAAAATCGATCCAACCCCTATCCCCGCCTGCCAAATGCCTTTTCAAATAAAAGGTTTTTGCACGGCCTCCGGAAGATGCTCGGGCTCAATTGAACCTCCTGTGGAAGGGAGTTACCCAAAACTGGGGCAGCAGCCAAGAATGCCCTCCTGTTTAACCCTGTCCTATTGACAAGGGCAACAGATGGAACTTGCAAGCGCATGCTCCTGGCCGACTGCAGGCGCCACAGTGGGACATGGTAGGACAGGCGTCTTTCAAATATATGGGACCCAGACCATTTAGGGCTTTAAAAGTCTAAACCAGCACCTTGATTAAAGGTCAAAATGAGATTTAATGGAGAACTGCTAACCCACCAGTGTCTAGAAATTTCATTAAAAGCACTACATTCAAACTGAAGCAGAATGAAAATGAGAACTTCAAATTTCTTGGATAACAGGTAAATGTTCAATAAATTTGATAATGACAAGAAATGACACTTGTGAATACATTTTGGTAAAAGTGAAGCTTATCCATATGAACCCGTAATTTTGTAACCCCAAAGTTACTATTAATATAGAACAGAAATATCTGAGGAAGCAAGCCCAAGACATTTCTTTTCTTAAAGGATCAGTTGCCCAAAGTAACTCTTCCTCCTTCCCCATTCTACTACTTAAATTCTAAGCAATGTGTCTTTTGGAGACAGAGGTCCAGAACTAGTTGAGAGAATCGGCTTTTGTCTGCCAAAAGGATATGCTTTGTCAGAAGACAACTTTGGACAAGGAAACTAGAAATTATCAGGGAAATATAAAGGGATCTTGCCCCATTATAAGCAAGAAGTGTTTGTCTACAGAGGTACCATCGATATGGAGAAGCACAGCTTTGACCTAAGGAATTGTGGTGGCACTTGGCTAGGAACCCAACTGGAGGATGAGCTTTTGAGATGGGAACTACTCAGATTAATTTAGAATTGAATTATTTTAACCTGTTGTCTTCAGTAACTGAACCCAATTTTTTTTTATTTTTTTTTATTTTTAAAGAACTTGGACTTCTTTAAAAAAATAACAAAAAATAATCTCCCTTACTCTAAAGCTGGTGAATGTATTGCTGCAACCAGTTGTGGAGTTCTGAACTGCTCCGCTGTTAGATACAGAACCCACACAATTTTTTCTACAAGTTGGGAATACCTTAAATTACAAATGGTTAAGGGTTTGTCCTTGTGAATCTAGCTTTGTGCTTTCGGCCCAACACACATTCTTGTAAGAGTAGGTGGAGAGACGACTCTTGTAAGAGCTGTAGCCTATGACTTACAAAGATGGAATCAGCTTTTCGGCTGTGTTTGGAGGCACACTGGGTTGTTAAGAGTAAACCCCAAATCCTGATGACATAGAAAATAGAACAATATTTCATACGGCTTCTAACTTATGGTACATGGACCATTGGTAGTCAGTGAGGTCATCCTAAATGGTTTATGGAACTGGTTATGGAACCAGTCAGTGGCTACAACCAAGCACCATGATCATCTTGAGGTGGAGGAAGAGGTGGGAATATCCATAATGCACATGTGCTGTCCAGCTTCTCTCTGGCCAGCACATGCACGTTAGTCATCCCCAGCTCTCCTTTCCCTTCCTAAGGTTACTACAGCACAGGTTGGGACTAAAGACCTCCATCTTGTGCAGGGCTGCAGATAGACTGCAATGGTAGACACCAGTGGTTCGTGAGAAATGTTAAGGATTGATGGTGGTCAGTCGGACCTAAAGGGTTTGGCGTACACCATTTGTGGGAAAGTCCATCAAAACTTGTACCTTATCTTCCACTTCCCTGAATGATCATATTAAGAGGAATATGGTTAGGCTTTAAAGGAAAACATTGGACAAACACCTAGTTTTTTCAGTTTGCAAAATACTGGCTCAAACTTATTAAGAGAGAGTGAAGATAGCTTTTTTAGGTAATTTTACTTGGATGTCCCTTGTCTATAACAAAAGGTGCAAAGAAAACATTTTTATTTAAGTATTTGAATTTATATGCTGTGCTTCCCACAGTGGCTCATGGCGGCTTACAATCCATAAATACTACAAAAAAGAAACTCCCTAAAAACCCCAACTAACCTCTGTTTATCCCCACCTGCTAAATGCTTTTTTAAATAAGAAGGCTTTGCACTACTTCCAGAAGATGCTTAGGCCCGGCCTTATGCAAGCCTTTCGAGGGGGGGGGGGGGCAGGAATTCTACAAAACTGGGGCAGAAACAGAGAACACCCTCCAGCACACCCTCATCCCAAAGACAAGGAAAGGCATCCCCAGCTGACTACATGGGTTGCAATTGAACATGGTAGGACAGGTGGTCTCTCAGATATGTGGGTCCCAAACTATTTAGGACTTTATAGGTCAAATATAGCACCTTGAGTTGTGCCTGGGAAGCTAGGTAGCCAATGCAGACTTTGGAGCACTAGTGTAACTTTTTCCTGGTGACTTGTCCCTGAAAGGACCTGAGCCGGCCCATTCTGCACCACCTGCAGTTCCGGACAGTCATCAAGTGCAGCCCCATGTGGAGCTCACTGCAGTAATCTAGCCTTGAGGTGATGAAAGCATGGATGACAGTGGCCAAATCTGAGTCAGAAGGCCGCAGCCTCCTCACCAGATGTAGTTGTTGAAATGTGCTAACTAACTAAACTGCCTAACTGAGTTAGACCAGTGGTCCATCTTAGCCCAGTATTGTTACAAACTGACACAGCAGCAGGAGTTTCAAATTCGGGATGGAATATAAAAATGTTACAGCCAGAAATGAATTTAAGTTAAAGGGTTATAATATCAGGACCCTTTAACCAATCTTTCTGAAATTTGTCAGGATTGGTAATCTTGGGAAGAGACATAATAGTCCCAGGTTTCGTACAAATTGAACAGAAGATAAAGAAGTTGTAGCCAGAAACATGTACGAAGCTTTCCTTAAAATCACAACTTTCAGTTGCTTTTAAAATTGGTTCCCTTTATCCAATATTTCAGAAATCTGGTACACATTGCACCCCCAATGGAGGGCACTATCTCCACATTTCTTCAAAATTGAATAAGAAACAAAGTTATAGCCAGAAATATTTTTCAGTGTTCTCCCATTATTTCAAAAACAAACATTTTTTTGTTTTTTTGTTGTTGTTTATCATTTACGCTATTTATTTATTTAACTATCTTTCTACCCCACCCCCTCCTGCTCCCAGAGTAGCTGAGGGCAGCTTACAAAATGCACAAATAAACATAACAATAAAAAACCCCACTATCATTAAACACATTAAATTGATAAAAAGAACTAAAAGGGCAGAATTCGCTACACGTCGCCCTCTCCAAAGACCCGGCGGAACAGCCAGGTCTTACACTGTCTATGGAAAGAGGGGAGGTCCGGGGCCAGATGGGCCTCCATCAGGAGGGAGTTCCACAGCCTGGGAGTGGCCACCGAGAACGCCCATCGTTGCCACCCAGGCAACCCGGGAGACTTTGAGTCGGGCGTCCCCAGCCAACCACAGGGGCAGCAATGCAATCCTGGGTGTGAGGTGGTCCCGCAGGTAAGTTGGCTCCAGGCCGTTTAGGGCTTTATAGGCCATTACCAGCACCTTCAGTTGGGCCCAGAAGATAATAGGCAGCCAGTGCAGAGAACAGAGCACTGGTGTAATTTTTATTTATTTATTATAAAATTTGTATGCTGGCCCCTCCTGCTAAAAGCATCTCGGGGCGACTAACAACATTTTAAAACGCAGTAATATTGTTAAAACACGGTTAAAACAGAATACAAAATACCCACCCACCCTATCTCCCTCGGGAAAAGTATGGTGGAACAGCCAGGTCTTACATTGTCTACAGAAAGAGGGGAGGTCGGTAATCAGGCAGACCTCCAGCTGGAGGGAGTTCCACAACCGCAGTGTGGCCACAGAGAACGCCCTTCACAAGGTCAACACCTGAGAAACCTAGAGGACCTCGAGGAGGGTGCCCCCGGCTGATCGCAGGGACCAGTCCAGCATCCGGAGGGTGAGGCAGTCCCGCAGTTAGGTGGGACCCAGACCATTCAGGGCTTTAAATGTCAACACCAACACCTTGAATTGGGCCAGGAAGACTATAGGCAGCCAGTGCAGAGAGCGAAGCACTGGTGTAATATACTCGTGTCAGCCTGTCCCCGTTAGGAGACGAGCCGCTGCATTCTGCACCAGCTGAAATCTCCAAAACAGCACCAAGGGTAGCCCCATGTAGAGTTCATTACAGTAGTCCAGTCTCGAGGTAATTAAAGCATGGACGATCGTGTCTAGGTCAGAGTCCGAGACGCCCCCACTCTTCTCTCCCATGCCTGTACCCACGCCTCTCACCAGAGGGCCAGGACACTCCCACCCACCTTCTGCCCCTATACCAGGACACTCCTGCCCACCTTCCCCTATACCAGGGTACTCTTGCCCATCCCTTTCCCTGCTCCCTCCTACCCTTCATTATTTAATAGGATAAACAATGTAGAAGCAAGTAGCTGGGATGGGAAACCCTACACCATAGAGCTACAATGAAGCTTATACCTTTTCTGTATTAATTTTCAGGTTATGCCAAGGCCTGGAATGGATGACCTCCCGAATTGGCGTGAGATAACTTCTTGCACAACAGAACCTGCTTTTATTTATTCTGTGAACATGAACATTTTTCTGATATTCTTGGCTGCTAAGGCAGCGACATGATTAAGTTATAATGTCCACAACCTCTAAACATCACTTGAATCAAGTGCAACTGAATGAAAAATATAAAGTATTTTGTCTTAACTCTTTTAATGCACTAACCTCAGATGGATGAACGTGTGAAACTGTTACCAAGTTCTCCTGACTATTTAAACTAACTTTTCAATGACTTCCTTGAAACACATGTTTTGTCACTGAAAATGTTGTACTCACTCTTTGTTATTGATGTAAACTATCTGCTATCAATCCAGATTCCTTCTTTGTTGACACTGCAGAAAGTAGCAAGTAGATAGCCTTTTCTTTAGCTTAGCTTTAATAGTATCAAAAGATTGAATATTTATGTTCAGTTAGACATGTCTCCAAATGGTGTATCCCAACAGCAGATGAAAACATTAGGTGTTCTAATTAGCTTTGAAACAATTATTTAAGCTTGTCCATTTTTTGTGTGTTCATTGAATCTCTGCCTAAGGAAAACTTGTGCTCTTCTTGTTTTGTTTCCATCTTTAAGCAGTTTTAGATAATTTTACAAGGAAACGGAGCATTGTACGGTTACAGTGAACATGCTGAATGTTTGTGAAAGTGCTAGTTGGTTTAATTTTAACAATGGCAGTTTATAGAGTAAAATATTTAAATTCTAGGCACAGTGTTTCCCACAAGGATGTTCTCCAACAAGTAATCTAAATACTAAAACCAGTCTTACCTGGTTATTGTAGACCTTCATTAATTGACAGAAAATCTTGTTCTACATCGTACTATACCAGAAAGAAGGTTTTTGTAACATTTCATCCTGTAGATAAGCCAGGCCTAATTCTCTCCTCGATAGAGGACCATCGTAGTAAGCGTTCTTGTAAATAGCTAGCTCCTGTCACTGAAATAGCAAGCCAACTACATCATTCTCTACAGAAGGGTTTGTTTTGATACATATTTGCCACCTTTACACGCTTAGAAAAGGGGGCTTGGTTCTGCAAATGCTTATTTGGATATAATGCTTTCTCTTCATGAACGTTTTCAAGCTTCGTTAAAAGCAATATGGCCGTGCAGGGTTTTGCAACACCACAACTACCTTCAATTCATGCTGACAGTGCTCACATTTTTTAACGTATTAATTAATGTAATGCTTTTATTCAACATTTCCTTGGAATATAAAACTTTTTAAAAGCAAACAAAAAAAACTTTTTAAAGAAGCTATACACGTGTTTGTCAATCCATTGTTAGCTAATTTTGCAAGTATTAAGGAATGGTATGTTGCAATGCAGTACATTATGGAAGGATAGGATGCATGGAACTGTGTTTAGCTTTGTCCAGAAGTGAGATCCATTTTTAACATGCAGCCTGGTCTTTTTACTTCAGAGACCTGAATTTTGTTCACTAATATTGACACGTTAGTGTAAATTTAGGCAGTAATGTAGGTCTGGGATTAGAAGTGTATTACAAGTTTCACTTTTTATAAGTGGAACTTGGTTCACAGGCCTTAAGAATGAAGTTTAAATGTTTTAATGTCTTAATGTTTTGCTTTCTATTCTGTGGTAATGTTACTCAAACCTGTAAAAAATGTATTCTGGAGCTTTCTCGAGCTTTTTATATGGAGGTAGCTTTTTTTATTGAATCTAGTCCTTAATTTGTACGTTGTCTTTTACTTTCTTGATTGGAATTTTTTTTAAATTGTAAAGGAAAATAAGGCTTTCTAGTACAATTGATACTAAAAGTTGGCAGAGAGTGCCATTCTGGCGCAAAGTGTGTCACTGCCCTCCCTGTGTAGACTTCTACTTTTCCACGATGTAGCCATAATGAATGCATGCCTTATGGAGGTTGGGGTGGGGGAGAGGGGACATTAACTTTCCCTAGACAATGCAACATATCCACTACTTAAATTTCAGCCTTTATTATACCAAGCGTCATTAGAAAAATAGGTCCCTCCTCAGCTGAGACAGACTGAAATGCTTTCACCTTTTTAATTCATATGAAATAGTTTACCCAGAATGCGAGAGAGTTCTGTTCTATCAGCATAATTTTAGTAGTTCATTAGCTTTTGGCAGACTACACTTAATTGGACAGACAAAGCAATCATTGTAAATATGTGTACTTGTTTTTAATCTCCAGTCTTGCAAATAAAATGCACATCCCTACCCCCAGCTGGTATCCTTTTTATATTTTTGGGTAGGGGTGGGCAAAGTTTCCTAATTCTGAGAGTTGCATCCTTTTACCACAATGAAGGAAAAGAGCCACATGTAGCTACACAGCCACAGTTTGCCCCCTTCTGCTTTATAGCAAAAGCGCTAATGCATTCTGGGTTAAAGAACCTTTTGAACTAAGTAACTGATCTGCTTGCAGCAACGTAAGGAATAACTAGTTGCGTGTTTCCTGCTGCAAAACAGGCTTTCAGCACCCCCTGTAGCTTTTGCTTTGAAATAATGTTGCCTAGGAAAACATGCGACTAGGTAAACCATAGCAATTAACATACATTCATCAATAATGTAAATTCTGTCACTCAGCAATTCTGAATTAAGTTGCAGGCTTTCAAAAACAAAGTGATTCCTTCCATGGATGTTTTTAAATGAGCAAGGCTTGAGGGGGGCGTGGCTGCTGAGTGGCACAGCTGCTGAGCAGCCATTCGGGTGCAGTGAGTGCAGAGGGATTCTAAGGGGAAGCTCCCAGCGTGGCTACCTCAGCTGCCTCGCACTCCCCTGCCATGGCCCATGGAGGACAGGGAAATGTGCTGAGTTGGCCTTTGAAACTGACATGTCCCAACCGTGAACGTTCGCAAACTGGGCTCCCCAGCACTCATGGCCAGTTCTTGTGACTTTTGAAGGTCGTGTCGCCTGCCCGCAGTGCCTCTGAGTGGGGGACCTGTCTGCTGACGTGGGTGGTTGCCCCACTTCATGGGGGTGTGGATGTATGGCCCCTGTTTGCCACACCCTTTTTTGCCTTGCCCCGCACAGGGCACTCTTGAGTTTTTCAGAAGTGCCCTGTGAGTGGCCATGAGTGGGTGCTGTGTGACTCATGGGAGTGTGCATCCCTGCCCCCCCACTCCACCTTCAGGTGGGCAGTTGGATGAGGGAGTCCTGGATGGCCATGTGTGGCAAGTGGCAAATCTAGAATTACACCCTAGTAATCAGGTAGGGTCACAACTCTAATACCATAATGTTGCAAGGTTTAAAAATGCAAGCTTCACCCAAAAGCCCACCTTAACATTTACACAGACTTCCTTTTGCAGAAGAACTAAAACCTGTAGACATACTGAGATTCCAAATGACGATGGATCTAAAGTTGCAGAAGGCTTATGTACGTAGAATTCATATCTAATTCCAGCCCTACAAATCTGAAGCTTAATAGAACGATTAAAAATGTTGATTTTTACCTTCAAATGAAGCTGAACAGAATGCACAGCATTCTGAAATAGAAAAGCTTTAGATATGGATCATGCTCATTGTTTGTTAGAAATCCCCATCTGTAATAACTCCACTTTTAGAGAGCCTGAGCAAAAGAGAACCAGTACAGCCTTGTCTTCTTTTTATTATTATTATTTATTAAATAGACATGTTAAGACTAAACAAATCTAGCAAGTATGTTTTTCATATTAGTTGTTCCTGGAACAATCCAAGGGCAGCACTTGATTGCAAGTTAAACTAGAGCTTTGGTAACAATACTATGCCAACATCAGTGACCTCCAACTGGATCCATGCTATTTTTTCATTGCCAGATTTACATTGGCAAAGTAACTTTTCAAGCAAAAGAAAATTCAGCTGAAAGCCATATTTTGTCTAACAAAACTAGTCCTGATGGTGAGACACTGGGTGTTTTTACACACACATTTCTCCTGCATGTTTGCTGTTACATCCTGAACTTCCTGTGTGTCTATATCACTCACCCAGATCTTAAACATCCGGCTCTTTGAACTTCTGCGTAGAACTTCTCCCAGAACTTGTGTGTGTAAAACGTTCTCCTGGTAAACTGCTTTGCTCCAGGCAGCTGTGGTCACTTGGTTTCCATGGCAGCCCCTCGCGTCTACAGCTGCAGCTACTTTAGGCTGCCTCAGAGCAGTGTTTGTGTGAAGAATGAATCCAGGAACTGCCTCAGGGGTGTGTGTGAGTGTGAGAGAGAGAGATGCATCCGGCACTTGTAAACTCAGAAGATTGAAAAATCCGGAACTTTAAGGTGTGTGTAAAAATGCCCACTATGGAACCAAAGAAAGTTACAGCTGAAACTTCACTTTATATTGAGTTCCTACATCAGCAGACAGTGTTTCTCTTCAGTTCCATAGGAGAAGTATTCTTAATGCTGGGAAGTGGTCCCAGCCACCACAACTAGGAGGTAGAAATCTTCAATGATTTTTCCCTGGGCATGCTCAGAGGGACTGCCCTCCAAACGGGCATGCCCTTTGGCTGGGCCCGAGGACTGGGGCCGGAACTTAAGCCCAATATTATAACTTTGGTGGGAGGGAGAATTGTATTGTCGGGGAATTCGTATCATGAGGGGAGTTGGAGAGGGACCCCCTCCTTGGTGGCAGCAGGGTGGGAAAAGGAGGGTGTAGGTATGAGGTTGGTTGATGTATCGGCAGATTGGAAGGAGGGGTGGGAAAATTAATGCTGTTATATATTTTTAGAATTAATTGTACAGGGGTGAGGGATTAACAATATATGTTGTATTCTTTGTTGAAGTAGGTGCGTCACTTCCTGGTGAGAGCAGGAAGGAATGGGGCAGGATGGAGAGGGTCTCCCTCCCTGGTGGCAACACGGAGGGAGTATGGAATGGAGTATGGAATGTATTCATTGATGGTATGGATTGGATTTGTATAATTAATTTTGTTGTTAGGAATTTATTTTCGGTCCCCTGTGTGGGATTTAACACAGTTGTTTTCTGTTTACTATGTCATGCTTTTTCATTTTTGTTGTGAGCCGCCTCGAGTTGTCTTGGCAAGAGAGTGTGGGATACAAATAAAAAATGAAATGAAATTTTGTCCCCAGTTAGACTTTTGTCTCACAACTAGGAGGTGGATCAGGTGCGCTCCGTGCAAATGTTGGCAGTTAAATCTAGCCTGGGTTCCTGGCTTAACCCAGGGTCTGAACAGTGTCTTAGAACTCAGTGCCAAGCCCAAGCAGGGCTTTTAGTTAGTTTGGGGTCACTAACCCGCTCCTACTTCCACCTCAACTGCCTGTCCCTGCAGGCGCAGACAACTAGGGTGTGGGGGAGCCCCATCTGATGCTCCCTCTGCTTCTCCGAATCCACCGCCACCCAACTTGTCCTCCTGCCAGCAGCTTTGCCGCAGAAGCCCCGTCAGGCAGGCTGCTGATCTGCCTCAGAAAAAGAATGCAGAGAGCTAATAAGGCACCAACAGGAAAAGCACATAAAAAACAAAACAAAATGGCATCTGTCAGGAAAGGAGCCCGAGTGGCTGCTGGTGTACAGACCGCTGAGGAGGAACAATGCCTGGCAGAGAACAGTAAGAGCACTGCTATCTCCTGCTGAGCAATTATATTTATTTATTTTGTTTCTCAACCGCCTCCTCTCTCCCACATGGGCAACTCGGAGCGGCTTACAACAAATCAATAAAAACAATACAATAATTAAAAACACATAAAACATCATGTGGAACCAACCTCCACCCCCCATTTCCCCACCCTCACCACCCGCCAGGCAGAGCTGCGAATCAAGAAGCAACCCTAGGCTATGGACTAGAGTGGCCAAAGAAGCACAGACCACATCAATGACAGGGGCCACTACACCCTCAGCCCTACCCACCAGCATCACCTCCATCTTGTCAGGATTCAGCTGCAGACTATTCGTCTTCATCCACTCCCCCGCCGCCACCAAACATCGGATAAGCACCGAGACTGCCGGGTCTCGGTCTGCAGAAAACAAGACGTAAAGTTGTGTATCATCTGCGTACTGATGACAATGTACGCCAAACTTTCTCACGACCTCGCCCAACAGCTGCGTATCCATGTTGGAGAGGGAACAGATTAGAACCCTATGGGACTCAACACATGAGATTCTGGGGAGATGATGAGCACTACCCAAGAACCACCCCCTGAGTTCTCCCGGCCAGGAAGGAGCAGAACCATTCAAGAACTCCACCCAGCCCAGTCCCACAGCTTTGCCACCAACATCTCATAGTCAACGGTATCACATGCTGCCAACAGATCTAACTGAATCAGTCAAGATGATCTGCCCTGATCCAAATCCCAGTGCAGATAGTCAACCAAAGCCATAAGTGCAGTTTTGGTGTCAAACCCCGGAAAAAAGCTGGACTGCGAAGAATCAAGAAAACCTATACAGTCTAGATGCTCCTGAAGCTGCTGAGCCACCACCCGTTCAGTAACCTTCCCTAGAAAGGGAAGGTTACGAGACGGGCTGATAGCTGGGCCCTAAATAAAATTGGATCTCTGGACCGCTTCCATAAAAAGGCAGACAACTAGCACCCCTCCACCCCCACAAAGCTCCTCCAAAAAGCACTCCCTGGAAGACAAAGGGCAATCAAAGGCAACAGGCAAAGGCAAGTATCCCACCCCCAGAAGATCTAGGGCAGCTAATCCTCAGCCCAGGTCAGTCATGGAGCAAGTGGGCTCCTCCTCTGCTGAGGAGTGAGGGAAGGAGGCTGAAGCAGACGAGCTTAGTGAAGGACAACTAAGGAGATGAGGCTAATCCCTCTGCCCGCTCACAAGGTTTCAAGGAGGAGCAGGATCAACTTCATTCCTGCAGGCCCTCAAGACCAGATCGAGACCAAAATTCAGAAAACTTGGAGGAGGGGGAAATCTGTTCACTATTCCTTCTCCCAGGAATTGGGGGAGGACTCCCCAGAGTCTTAAGCCCCTCTCCCAGATCCAGGGATGTGCGATCAGGACTATGAATTTCCCTCCTCATCCAGGGAAAAGGTAGTCAGGCGAATGCACAGGATCCTGAATATAAAGAAGAAAAATAAAAAGGAGTCTGACTGAGTAGTAGTGAGATAGAGACTATATACTAAAGGTCTCAGGCAAGGAAAAGAACCTAATACTTGAGAGCTTTCAAAAAGCTCAAGAGAACAGAATGGGAGCAGCCCAATAAGGCATCAAGGCTTAACAAAACCCAGGATGCCCTTTTATGCATTTTCTAAAGGAAAAGCAGCAGCCTTTAATACACCAAAGGTAGATGCTGCAGCAGTGTCTCTGGCTAGGAAGTCAGTTTTCCCTGCAGAAGGGGATAGTTATCCCAAAGACCCCACTGACAGGAACATTGAGTTAGGGCTTCGTAATAACTTCGCAGCAGTCTGTGGTGCTTAGGATGTCCCTGGCTAGAGCTGACAGTAGATCTCCTGTCAAAGTGCCCCATCCTGCACAGTCAGCTCCAGTTTCTTCAGCTGAGAGTTTGGTTGTTGAGCGCTCAGTCCTGTGATCTCTTGGATACTCAGAAGCAGTGATACACACCTTTTTTAATGGCTTTTCACAAAGGCTTGACTAAGCGCATTTACCAATGCACCTGGAGGGTGTTCTCTAGCTGGTGCCAGGCACAGAGAATTGATCCTTGGAGGCCCAAGATTAAACACTTATTGCTATTTCTCCAAGACAGCTTGGACAAGGGCCTTAAACTAAATACCCTGTCCAGGCAGGGGCAATGCTAGGAAGTACCCAGTAGATAGGGGGTCTAGAATTTCTGACCACCTTCATGTCAGGAAGTTTTTGAGGGCAGCTAGGCTTTTGTCTCCTTCAGTGGTACATGGTTTTCCAACTTGGAGACTTAACCTGGTCTTAAAGGCTCCAACTAGCCCCCCCTTCGATCCAGTCAGAGAGGCTTCCTCCTATTTTCCCACTAAACTCTCACTTCTCATAGCAATAACACTACCAAGGCAAATTTCTGAGTTGGGGGGCTCTCTGTGGCTCCTACTGTATGCTCTTTCAGGAAGGAATCCGTGGGTCTTCACTTGGACTTGGCTTTTCTTCCAAAACGGAATTCTATTTTCCATAGACAGCAGGAGGTGGTATCGTCCTCCTTCTGACCAAAGCCGCCTCATACCCTTGATGTAAGGAGGGTCCTAAAAGTTTACACTGACAGAACTCAAGCCTTCAGATAGTTATCTGCACTGTTTATTAACTACAGTGTAGGGGGCTCAAAGCATCCAGCGCAGTGATTGCTAAATGGGTAGCCACCTGCATCTCCGAGGCGTCTAAGGCTTCTTAGTTTCCCCTGCAGGGTGTTCTCCCTCATTCCGCTAGGGGGGTGGCCACATCTTGGGTGTTTAGGTCCAGGACTTCATATGGTAAAATATGCAAAGCTGCCACGTGATCCAGCCTGCATACTTTTGTTAAACACTGCCGGATAGACGCTCAGGACTTAGCAGAGGCAGCCTTTGGTAGAAGGGTGCTTAGAACAGTGGTAGTCAGTACAAAATCAAATGACTTCCCACCCGGACTGGGATACTGATTTGGAACTTCCCAGTATTAGGAATACTTATCCTATGGAATCGAGGAGAAAGGGCAATTTGTTTCACTTACCTGTGAATTGTCCTTCTGGATGATTCTATAGGATAAGTATTCATCCCACCCTCCTTTGGGATTTTGTTGTCAGAAATGGGATGTAAAACCTTTGGGTGAGAGGTTATCTTGAATTTACTCAAATATTTTGGTTAGTCGTTTAGAATTATATGTTTTAATAGTTAGCTTTGTTGTAGGTAGGTTTGTATTTTTTCAGGCAGCTTATCACAACTGGGGACAAAATGGAGGGTGCAGTCCCTTTGAGCATGCCCAGGGAAAAGATCATTGACTATTTCTGCCTCGTAGTGGTGATGGTTGGAACTATAAGAATACTTATTATATGGAATCTTCCAGAAGGACAATTCACAGGTAAGTGAAACAAATTGTCCTTTTTCTGTTGTACTGGTAGCACCTTGTATGTTTATAAGGGAAAAATAAACTGAAGACTAAAAAGTAACAACAAGCAAACCTACAGATGTCTGTCAAAGGCAGTGGGTGAGTTTCCTTTGGCATCAGTCTCTCTAAACAAGAGAGGAAAAGCATAGAATAAAATTCCTGTGAGGCTGCCTGAGGGTGTTTTCCCCTCTAAAGTGACTGCAGCTTCTTCCTGTTTTGTTCAATAAGTCTTTTATAAATAACTCGGTCTAACTACAGAGCTAAGAGAACTCTTCCTCTTTCTTTATAAATGTCTAAAACAATAGCAGCTGTTTTCAGGTAACGTGCAAAATAAGTCCAATGACACCGAAAATGCAAAGCAATTATTACAGTTAACTCCATGACTCCGACTGCTATTCTAGCTCTTAGCCACCAGATTTGAAACTGTACCAGTTCAGTTCATTATGTAAATAGCTGAATGAGAAGTGTATAAGTGGTTAAGAGTCTAGATTGCACTGACAAAATAATAGAAATCCTACTTCTTCCCATCTATTTCAGTATATTCATTTTATCTTTCAAAATGGGAATCTTGAAAGTAATAGCATCTTTCAATGGTGCTGCAATGTAATAAATTCCACTCAAAGAACTGTCCTGCTGCCAGACAGTCCGCTAGAGCAAAAAGGTTTCTAAGTATGAGTTGGTTGGATTTTTGTTTTTTGGGTGGAGAGGGGGCAAGATTCCACCTTGGCTTAAGGTGTTCTCAATTGCCGGCGCACCGAAGAAGACAAGACACCATGGGTGGGATTTAACGACCGCACTCTTTATTCAGCCAATTGTAATCTTAAATCATGTGGGAGTAATCGCCTAAAGCGATGACGGGTCCAGTACTATGAATGTTAAATTCCAAAACCACGAGAACCCCATGGGTGGTTCCGATGTACCCCTCGATTACCACCTTGAACTAACCATAACGTCTCCCCCTCTCAGTGGCACCGGTCACAGGTGAGGGGGACCATAAATCTCAACCTGAGTAAGGTTAAAGGCGCCTGCCGGCGGGGGACCATACTTGCCCCTACCGCCCTCGCTCGACGCCCCTCCCAGGGAGGTTGCCCCGCCGCTTGCCATACTCTGCATTCCGGCGAGTAGCCTCCCCATCTCTTAAGGAGATGACTCCTAATTCTAACCTATCTATTCTATTATCCCCTATAGTACTGGACCCCTGCCGCATGCGACGATGTACGAACAGCACAACAACACCCTGATTCTAAGGGTCAACAATCTGATCACATACCCGCACTGTGAGGAAGGCGAAAAACAGGAACCTTATTGGGTCAAATCCGTGTTCCTGCAAAAATTCCTTCCTGGCCCCATTGGCGGCCGATAACAATCCACAGTACGAGGGAGGGTTGGGTGGGTGCCGTTTCTCAAATGCTCTAGCCACAAGTGTGCTAGAGCTCCCTCTGCCTAGCTTAGTGCACGCCCCCTGGTGTGTGTCCCATGACCCCGCTCAACCAATCACAGGCCGGGAGGGTTACCGTGGTAACCCTAGCCGGGTAAATGCAGAGTGCTGCACCTTTTCTTTTCCCGCTCTGAGGCTCCAGGGGAGCCCAGAGGCGGGAAAGATCCCCCGCCTTCTCTTGCCCTCTTTAACGGGCGCGCCAAAGTGCCTTCCGCCGTTCACCGTCCCCTGCTGGGGGAGGGGAAGGCGGAGGCCCTGGGGCCCCGCAATGCAGAGGCTGACCCAGCAGGTGGGGGGGGCAGGGCTCTCTCCGCTTGCACACGCTGCCCCCAAAGTTGAAGTTTGTTTCAAAGACACCAGATTCTCTTCCCACCAGGGGGTTGGTTTGGGTACAGAGTTCACAGCAGCTGAGCTGCCCCCGAAACTCCCCGGCCAGGCTTCCCCTCACTGCAGCTGGGACCCCCCCACCCCACCCATCGCAGTCCAGCATCCATGTGTTGCCAGCCCCCTCTCACAGCTCGGGAGGGGCCGGCTCCAATCACTCCTGCCCCACCCGGATGTGCGGGTTGAACATGGGATCCAGGTTGGGGTCGTTGTCGGCTGAAGCCCGGCCCAGCTTGGACATGATGACCACGAGGGTCAGGAAGCCGATGCCGCCAATGATGAGGATGAAAAGCTGCATCAGGGACCGGGGCTGCTTCCTGGAGCCGGCGCGATTCCTGCCAGGAGGAGTATTAGCAGCATTACGGTCGTTTGCCGGCGCACCGAAGAAGACAAGACACCATGGGTGGGATTTAATGGCCGCACTCTTTATTCAGCCAATTGTAATCTTAAATCATGTGGGGGTAATCGCCTAAAGCGATGACGGGTCCAGTACTATGAATGTTAAATTCCAAACCACGAGAACCCCATGGGTGGTTCCGATGTACCCCTCGATTACCACCTTGAACTAACCATAACGTCTCCCCCTCTCAGTGACACCGGTCACGGGTGAGGGGGACCACAAATCTCAACCTGAGTAAGGTTAAAGGCGCCTGCCGGCGGGGGACCATACTTGCCCCTACCGCCCTCGCTCGACGCCCCTCCCAGGGAGCTTGCCCCGCCGCTTGCCATACTCTGCATTCCGGCGAGTAGCCTCCCCATCTCTTAAGGAGATGACTCCTAATTCTAACCTATCTATTCTATTATCCCCTATAGTACTGGACCCCTGCCGAGTGCGACGATGTACGAACAGCACAACAACACCCTGATTCTAAGGGTCAACAATCTGATCACATACCCGCACTGTGAGGAAGGCGAAAAACAGGAACCTTATTGGGTCAAATCCGTGTTCCTGCAAAAATTCCTTCCTGGCCCCATTGGCGGCCGATAACAATCCACAGTACGAGGGAGGGTTGGGTGGGTGCCGTTTCTCAAATGCTCTAGCCACAAGTGTGCTAGAGCTCCCTCTGCCTAGCTTAGTGCATGCCCCCTGGTGTGTGTCCCATGACCCCGCTCAACCAATCACAGGCCGGGAGGGTTACCGTGGTAACCCTAGCCGGGTAAATGCAGAGTGCTGCACCTTTTCTTTTCCCGCTCTGAGGCTCCAGGGGAGCCCAGAGGCGGGAAAGATCCCCCGCCTTCTCTTGCCCTCTTTAACAGGCGCGCCAAAGTGCCTTCCGCCGTTCACCGTCCCCTGCTGGGGGAGGGGAAGGCGGAGGCCCTGGGGCCCCGCAATGCAGAGGCTGACCCAGCAGGTGGGGGGGGCAGGGCTCTCTCCGCTTGCACACGCTGCCCCCAAAGTTGAAGTTTGTTTCAAAGACACCAGATTCTCTTCCCACCAGGGGGTTGGTTTGGGTACAGAGTTCACAGCAGCTGAGCTGCCCCCGAAACTCCCCGGCCAGGCTTCCCCTCACTGCAGCTGGGACCCCCCCACCCCACCCATCGCAGTCCAGCATCCATGTGTTGCCAGCCCCCTCTCACAGCTCGGGAGGGGCCGGCTCCAATCACTCCTGCCCCACCCGGATGTGCGGGTTGAACATGGGATCCAGGTTGGGGTCGTTGTCGGCTGAAGCCCGGCCCAGCTTGGACATGATGACCACGAGGGTCAGGAAGCCGATGCCGCCAATGATGAGGATGAGGATGAAACGCTGCATCAGGGACCGGGGCTGCTTCCTGGAGCCGGCGCGATTCCTGCCAGGAGGAGTATTAGCAGCATTACGGTCGTTTGCCGGCGCACCGAAGACGACAAGACACCATGGGTGGGATTTAATGGCCGCACTCTTTATTCAGCCAATTGTAATCTTAAATCATGTGGGGGTAATCGCCTAAAGCGATGACGGGTCCAGTACTATGAATGTTAAATTCCAAACCACGAGAACCCCATGGGTGGTTCCGATGTACCCCTCGATTACCACCTTGAACTAACCATAACGTCTCCCCCTCTCAGTGACACCGGTCACGGGTGAGGGGGACCACAAATCTCAACCTGAGTAAGGTTAAAGGCGCCTGCCGGTGGGGGACCATACTTGCCCCTACCGCCCTCGCTCGACGCCCCTCCCAGGGAGCTTGCCCCGCCGCTTGCCATACTCTGCATTCCGGCGAGTAGCCTCCCCATCTCTTAAGGAGATGACTCCTAATTCTAACCTATCTATTCTATTATCCCCTATAGTACTGGACCCCTGCCGAGTGCGACGATGTACGAACAGCACAACAACACCCTGATTCTAAGGGTCAACAATCTGATCACATACCCGCACTGTGAGGAAGGCAAAAAACAGGAACCTTATTGGGTCAAATCCGTGTTCCTGCAAAAATTCCTTCCTGGCCCCATTGGCGGCCGATAACAATCCACAGTACGAGGGAGGGTTGGGTGGGTGCCGTTTCTCAAATGCTCTAGCCACAAGTGTGCTAGAGCTCCCTCTGCCTAGCTTAGTGCACGCCCCCTGGTGTGTGTCCCATGACCCCGCTCAACCAATCACAGGCCGGGAGGGTTACCGTGGTAACCCTAGCCGGGTAAATGCAGAGTGCTGCACCTTTTCTTTTCCCGCTCTGAGGCTCCAGGGGAGCCCAGAGGCGGGAAAGATCCCCCGCCTTCTCTTGCCCTCTTTAACGGGCGCGCCAAAGTGCCTTCCGCCATTCACTGTCCCCTGCTGGGGGAGGGGAAGGCGGAGGCCATTCTCTCATCAGTACAAAGAACTAGTTCAAAAAAAAAAATGACATGGAGCTAACTAATATTTTCAAGCATTTAGAGTCTCCTTTCAGAGTGTTTAAGGTTAGCATGGATTGGTTTTGTGTGAATGCTAGTATGGAAGGGTTAGGAAAACCTTTGCTCAGATACAGAAGGAAACTGTGTTGGGATATCTGTTCCCTTTCTCTTACTTCTGGGTACATTCTTCAGTGTTAGGTTACGGACAAGCTCATGGCTGTCGTGGATGGCTAGTGGCCATCTCTGCTATCTTTCAGAGTGGGAGTAGGCTGACCTTTCTCTTCATCCATAACTTATTTTTGTCCTGTTGGTCTTGGATCCACCAAGAGGATTTTTCCCTGTGTGGACCTCCCCCTATGTATGTGCTCGGTGGACCTCCAAATGCAGGGTCACCCAGGCAGGGAACTCCCCTTTTTCTTGGGCGGGGCCTTATGGGTTTGGGTTTTCAAAACCTTACCCCTCATAAGATCGCCAGCCCTGGGCTGCTGCCCGAGCCTACCCTCCCCCATCCCAATCCTGTCCCCCAGTCCTGATGGAAGGGGTCCTGTTACATCATGGGGCCCTCCCTGAGCTCACAGTTCACGACCCCAATCTGGGTTACAGCAGTCCATCTCCTGGACTCCCCTGTCCACCCACTCTGACTTCAGCCCGGTTCCAACTGCTGAATGTCTCCCCAGCTTCTGTTCATCCTCAGTGGCCCTGTCTCTGGCCCTGCTGCAGCGTGCCCGTCCAGGCAGGGGCAGGATGCCGTTTGATGATGTCATACCACCGGCACCGGTGCACTCTCCCTCCATGCTGCAGCTTTTCTTCCTGCAGCCCCATGGGGGGGTGCCCAGTGAGTTGGGGGGTATCCGGGCAGCGTCCCCCGGTCCTCCACACCCTGTTACTAAGTTAGCTAAATGAGACTGATCCTGAAGCAATTTGATGCCAGCATGATTTGCAGTTGCTTCAGTGGGTCTTGTAAGCACTATAGGCTAATAATTTCACTAAACAATTGGAGATTTGTACTATTACTCTATAATCTGGGCAACCTTCTCCAGCTTCTGTGCTGAGTTTCCCTTCTCTCTCTCTCTCTCTCTTTTTTTGGGGTGGGGGGGTGGAGGGTTGGCTTCTATTGTGTGTTTTTTTTTAAATCTTAAACTTTTTCAACTTTAAAGGGGCATGATCTGCATTCTCTTAGAGTTTAAGATTTAGCTACCATGTCATTCTATGGAGAAGGGAAATTCTTCAGGTCCCCTTCTTATACCTTTTACGTTTCCCCCAGTAGGGAGCAGTAGCTTCCTGAACGGTACACATTAAGATGCGTGTGTTCTGTCTTGACCAATAGGAAGGTAGACTGCAGATCTGAATTGTAGGCAGACAGCTGAGGGACACTCCCTCAGGAATTTATTTTTGAATCTTCATTCAAACAGACAGGAAGTAGATAAGTCCCTAGGGATCCTACTTTTGTGGCTTTGTTTTTTCTTCATTTGGATTTTCTCCTCCGTCCTTCCCCCACCCCCCACCCCATATCCAAGGGGAACTCAGGGTTGCAGAGACTGAGACTCTCTCCTCAGCCCACTGGGACCCTAGTGAGGTTGAGCCATCTTTCAAATCGTGCTGATCCCTCCTCCCCCACTACAAGGAAGTCCAGGGTCTTCAGGAGTCAGTCTCCCCTTCTTTAGGGTTGGGGTTCCTTTGCCAGTTGCTTCTAATGAGCAGAACCAGTACAGTCTGTGCATGGCGAGAGAAACCCCACCGGGACCCCAAGGTTAGTAACCCTCTGTGTGCTGCAGCAATTGGGGGATGGACACACTCCCCAGGCTTTCCCACCCCTCAGCCTCTCTCAGCTTCCTTGGGATAGGATACTCCACCTGACCTCCCGCTCTGCCCATCCGTGGGGACCCTGCAGGGCGCTGCAGTGATCTCATCCCCCTGCCTCCTCTCCCAAGATTGCAATGCCCTGTGAGAGCTCCACAGCTGGTGCACCCTCCCTCGTGGTGCTTGGGGAAAAGTTGCTCGGTTCAGGTTGCTCGTGCTGCCTGAAGGGGAGTCCCTACACCTTGGATGTGGACAACAAGAAGAGCAAGCTGCCATCATATTGCCCTGCCATGTGGCTGGCATGGGCTCCATGCAACCAGCATGAGTGTTGCCATCAATGTGGGCAGAGAAGGAGCCAGGCTGCTGCCATATCTCCTCTCCATGTGACTGGCATGTATGCTGACATCTTGGCGGAGGGCAACAGGAAGTGCCTCCTCAGAAGTGAGGCCACACTTGCTCCCACAGCCATCTTTAGTATGGGTGGCTGCTATTTAAAAAGACAGCCAGGCTGCTGGGGCTGATCTATTAGTCAATCCCTCTAGGCTGCTGGAGAGTGTGGGGGTCAGGCTATGGAGGGATGAACCAACGCTCCCTGGCAATTGGCTCTCCTAGCTAATCAGCTGCTTAATTAAATAGTTAATAAAATTCCCAGCAGCCCTCGGTGAGGTAAGGGGTCCTAATGTCTGTTTTGCTCTGTCTCTTTCAGAAACAAGGCACTAGACAAGCATGACCCCAGGTACTAGGGGAGTCTGCCAAAGTAGAATCGCTCACACTAGATACAACAGTGGATCCTGCCCCACCCTAGCCAAAGAAAACCAAGGGCAAGGCAGGCCACTCAACTAACAAAGGCCAGCCTTAAGTGCCCACATCCGAGGGGACCATGCCAGAGGCGAGCAGCACCCAGCATAGCATCAAGCCCACCCCCAAACCCAAGTGTCAGGAGGGCACAGTGCTCCTTCCCCCATCTCCTTGAATAGATTGTAGAATCACTCAGTGCTGCAGGGCCCATGCCCAGTAACAAGTAATCCCGGAATGGATTCCAAGTCATAGCGGGAGGGTGCTCAGTCACACTTGTTCTCTCCCAGTTCAGAGGGTCCTGAGTTAAGAGCCTCACAGAATGCAGGAAAAGACAAGCAGACCACTAAGCACCCAAGGAGGCCAGCCGATCTCATCGACATTGATTCGCACTTGGGAACCCTCGGAGGAGAGAGAATATGATCCCTTCTCCAACACGGAGTTTCTCAAAGAACTGTCCTGCAGAGTTTTCTCGCAAAAGAGGAACAAAAATAAGGAGAGGCAAGGGGCATCCTTCAAGAGACAATGGCCAGAGACTGAGATCCTGGAGGGGGGTTCAGAAGTCTCTGAGGAGGACCACTCTTCAGATGAAGAATCCCAATAGAACCAATTTCCCTAGGATATTCTCTCTAAGATGATACCCCAAGTGACTGAAGCAATGGACCTGCAGTTCCCAGAGGGGAAAAAACAGAACAAACTTTCTAATGCTAAGAACAAGTTCCTCCTTAAACAGAAAAGGAAGGAGATCTCCCTACCACTACCGCTGTCATTTGAGGCCATGATCAAATCTGCATGGCTACACTCGGTGTGCACCGTGAGGGACCGCAGAATCCCCAACAGTCTGTACCCCTTTCCAGGGGACAAGGATAACCTATTCTCATTGCCAAAGGTCCATCTGGCAGCAATAGCTCTGGCCAGAGTTTTGAACACACTACCCAGCGGGGGACTCTTCTTGAAGGAACTTGAGAGCCCTTAAGGCAGCCCTAAGAAACTTGAAAGCCTCAGCTGCAAGTATGAGGATGGCTACGGCCATTACCCTGTTCAGCAGGGCCATTATGTCGTAGTTAGAAGACTTGAGAAATCGCAACTTATCTCAGAAGGTGCACTTAGCTCTGATCAATAGAGAGCCCTTAGCATCCATCTGTATTGCAGACACATCAGTAAACACCATGTGAACCAACTTGAGAGTTGGCTTGCATGGTGTCTGCCAACGTGGTAGCAAGATGGCACCTTTAGTTCCGCACCTGGAAGGGAGACAGCCATTTGAAGATCTTCCTTATGGCTGACCCTTACACATGGGACAAGTTGTTTGGCACAACCCTGGACAAGATGGAGGAAGCAGCAAAGAAGAAAAAGAACTCTTCCGGCCTCCTTTTCCTCCAGGAGGGCTCCCCAGGCTTACCCATGCTCCTCACACAACCAGGTGCCCTTTCATCACAGCTTCCGAAGGACACAGCGCAGAGATGCATGTTATGGCAAGACTAAGTGGCAGTGCACTTCCAAGCAAGGCTCCTCTTACAAACCCAGAGGAAGAGGCAAGCCCTCAAACACCAAACCTTCTGCGTGACTCCAAACAAGCCTCCCAGAACATTCCTCCCCAGCTCAGCAGAAGAGTGGCACGGTTTTCCCACATGTGGGCTAACACCACATCGGACAAATGGGTGCTGGAGATCATGAGCAGGGGGTGCTTGGTAGAGCTCATGGGCAGGCCAAGAGACAGGTTCATTCAGCCTGCAGTTCCAAAAGCCCAGACTGAGACAACTCATAATACAGGTGATAAACCGCCTACTCAAGGTTGGTGCCATAGAACCAGTCTCGCTGGTTCAGTGTAGAAAAGGGCTCTACTCACTCATCTTCTTGGTACCCCAAAAGAATGGGGAGACCAGAGCAATTTTCGACCAGAAGCATCTGAATGGTTTCAATAGATACAGAAGGTTCAAGACGGAGACACTGAAGTTCTTATTTGCAGAGCTCTCGAAGGGTGGCCTCCTGATGTCAATAGATCTGAAGGATGCCTAACTGCAGGGGGGGGGGGGATTTGCGCTCTGCATTGCTCCGCTCCGCTGCCGCTGCCACTGTCATCGCAGCTGCCGCTGCTGTCGCTCGCCTGCGACCTGCAGGGGACATAAGAAAAACTGTGAGCTGTTGGGGGGCTGGGGGGGGAACGCAGAGGCTAGCCACGTGGGCTGACCTGTCCCCTTCCCCCCCACCCGTAAGTAGCTGGGCTTAAAGCCCCAGGGGCAGCGGCTGAGCCGCGGGAGCCTGCAGGGGTTTTTCCATCCTTACCTGCTTGCCTTGCTGCGTGCGGGGAGCCCTGCTGCTGGCGGGGGAGAGCTTTGCACTCTGCATTGCTCTGCTCCGCTGCCGCTGCCACCGTCATCGCCGCTGCGCTGCTGTCGCTCGCCTGGGACCTGCAGGGGACATAAGAAAAACTGTGAGCTGTTGGGGGGCTAGGGGGGGAACACAGAGGCTAGCCACATGGGCTAGCCTGCAGGGGTTTTTCCATCCTTACCTGCTTGCCTTGCTGCGTGCGGGGAGCCCTGCTGCTGGCAGGGGGGGGCTTTGCGCTCTGCATTGCTC